>JAOTRQ010103698.1:0-10058 GCA_028565875.1 Hoplisoma paleatum | reverse complement strand
CGATTAATTAATTACAGACCCTGTAATTAACTCGATTAAAATTTTTAATCGAGTCCCACCACTAATATATATATATCATGTAAATTCAAATATGAGATCTGTTGCATCAGATTTAGTTTTTTATATTACAAAAAAGTTTCAGATTACAATTTTTAAATTAAACATTCACAAAAATTACTCAAAAGATCAAATATATTTAACGTCATTATATCACAAAAGTCCACAGTTTTGGACTAAAGCATCTGCTTCTTACGATCCCCAACAGATGATGCAGCATAAATTTGCAATAGTGCCCCAAATCTCCATGACAACCATGAGACCCTGTATGTCTCCTGGTCCAACACTTTAGCACCCAAGTTTGCACCCAAGCAAACAATGACCTTCACCACCTTAACCTAACAGTGTTATACACCCAACTAAAATCATTCCTTCATGTCGTAATGAAAGAATAAAGGAACTGAGAAGTGGACAGAGATTCCATCTCACAGTGTGATGATGCGACATGATAACATGACAAATCTGAATCCATTTCAATCAGGGAACAGTAGTTATGCATGTTTTTAAACAATCTCACATTATTTATATTAATTAATATATAATATACAATACAGTTGGCACTTACTTAACATATTATTTATTTGATTAATTACGTTTTACTTGTGTTCATGGTCACTGTGGGTCAACATGGTCATGAAAAGAGCCAGTCAGAAATAGATCATGGTTATTGTGTCAGTAAAACAAAAGCAAAAATACATCCATTATCTAATTTTACCAGCGCTTAATCCTATTTAGGGTCACAGTGGGACACACACTGGGCAAATACACGAAGCACCTGAACACGCCGCAAGTCTGTTGCAAAGTACAGAGACAAACGCACACATACACACACAATTTTAGATCCTCAATTTAATCTGACTGCATGTCATTGGACTATGGAGAAATCTAGAGTGCCTGGAATAGAACTGATGTCTCATTTGTATCCCAAATTCTACTATCCCATGATTTTATCTTATATCAGTAGCTGGTTTTGGTTGTTTATTTATTCATTAACGCCGTGTTTTACACTTTTAGGTAACATTCATGACAGAAAATTCATGTAGTGAATGTAGTCATTTATATACAAAGAGAAAAGTCATTCATTACACAAGTCACATCATTCGTTACACAAGTCATATCAAGCACAGTTGTGGACAATTTTGTGTCGTCAATTTGCCTTACCTGCATGTTTTTGGACTGGAGTACCTGGAGTAAACCCACACACAGAATGCACAGAAAGCAAACTCGCCACAGAAAATTCCGGGTCTATCCGGAAATCAAACCCGGGATTTCTTGCTGTGAGGCGACCGTGCTACCCGCTAAGCCACTGAGCCTCCCAAATTAGTAGCTATTAATAATTTATACTAGCAATGAATAAGATACAACAGTACCAAAACTGCTCTAAATCGAAGGGATGAAACTAAATCTTGCAAAACATTTTAACAATCATACAACAATCAGGCATAACTTTTTGTTATGACTGGTCGGCTACTATGCTGCCCTTAAACGTAACAAACTGTGATGCGTTAAGTATTCTGACACCTTTCTATCAAAAACAAGCATTAAAATGAACTACACTTGCTCATCTGTTGGACTGGACCACTGCACCCGACACACCCTACAAGAGGTGCAGGTCTGGAGATGCTCCGACCCAGTCGTCTCATCATCATCACAATCTGTCCCTTTTAATTCTCACCTATTTCTCCTGCATGTAACACATCAACGTTGAGGATCCCTCGCTGCTTAACACAGAAGAGATCATCACTCGTCAGTGGTCATAATGTTATGCAACGTCGGTGTAGGCAAACGGCAACAGCTCTGGTCATTTTTAAGGTCATCTTTTGCGTGAAAGGGTGATAGACGAGGTTGATCATAATCACTTTCGGCACAGTGTCTGCAGAGCAAATAAGTCTAATATAACAGTACTATAAACTAGTATCAAAAGATCTCCTGCACTGTTTGCTCCATTTCTATTTTCAAAACTGCTACTGGAAAAATCTGATCAATAAAATCTGATAAAAATTTGTTTTAAACACCGTAATTTGAGTACAGAAATCCAAACACCTCCCCAAAAATAAGCCGAGAGGAAACTTACCTACAGTACAATAAGCTCCATGAGTGTAGAAAATGAATGTAATCCCTGCTTTTGCTCTTCTATCTCAACATGTTCTCTCACAGTTTGTATCACAATGTGAACCTTTACTGAACACACTATTCTCAGCCTCTCCCTGTACTGAAGTGTGTGTGTGTTTGTGTGTAAGAGAGAGATAAAGAGAGAGAGAGAGAGAAAGAGAGAGAGAGAGAGAGAGAGAGAGAGAGAGAGAGAGAGAGAGAGAGAGAGAGAGAGAGAGAGAGAGAGAGAGAGAGCGACAGCAGAATGCCTGTGAGAGTGAGTGAGATGGATGGAGCCTCGTAATTTGCTCCGGGGTCCTACTGAGCACCAAGCACAAGGATGCAAGTGTGTGTGTGTGTGTGTGTGTGTGTGTGTGTGTGTGTGTGTGTGTGTGTGTATGTGTGTGTAAGCCCAGAGCAGGACAGAGTGAATACTTATCAGAGTATAAAGATGATTGGAGTATGCTAATTGCCTAGCAACCACTACAGTCTCAGGGAGGGGTCAGTCACCGGTCCAGCCTAGCTCTCGTTCCTTCTCTCTCTCTCACTCTCTCTCTCTCTCTCTCTCTCTCTCTCTCTCTCTCTCTCTCACACACACACGCACACACACACACACACACACTACTATGCTTTACTGTAAATAATCGACAGTTTTGTAGCTGTAGTTGATTGAGTCCACTGATTAACCCCAAATCGTAAACATGCTCAGGTTTTTTTCCGAACATAACATCATATTTAAGTTCGAGAATATGTAGCTTGTTCCACTGGAATTAATTTTACTACTGAGATCCAGAGGCTTGAAATTCCTAGATCACACCCGACGATCAAAAAACTCTTTTAAAACCATTTCAGTTGATTTCCTCTCATCTGCTGCATGTAGTAAAATTGATTCGTTAATATAAGCGCAGGTAAAACATGTCTCCAGCTAAACTTATAATTAATAACAGAGCTAACAGTCATAATAGATGTATCGATGTACCACAATACAGTTGAGAACTCAAACGTTATGATTTAAGTCAATTTTTTATTAAAGATGAATTGATATTCACTGGACGGCAGTTTGGATTAGTGGTTAGAGCTGTCGCCTCAAAGCAAGAAGTTCAACTTCCTGGAAAGACGATCCAGGCTTTCTGTGTGGAGTTTGCATGTTCTCCCTGTGTCTATGTTGATTTCCTCCCACAAAGTACTCTGGTTTCCTCCCACAGTCTGAAGACATGCAGTAAAGTTTATTCGAGATACTGAAATTGTTCTGTCTGTAAATGTGGGTGTGTGTTGGTGTGTTTTCCTCTGTACCATGCAACAGACAGGCAACCCGTTCAGCTGTTCAGTGTATTCGGCCAGTGTGTGTCTAATCGTGACCCTAAATAGGATTAAGTCCTGGTAATCCAAATAATGAATGGATGGCATTGACGTTAAGTAGCAGAACGCAATTGTGCTATTCACGTCTCCTATATGACGGCACGTCACATGTAAATATTATGTATGTGCTTTTATAATGTTGAATTTGTTTCCAAATGTCAAGAGAATTCTGCAGCTTTGTTTTGCATAGTTTTTACCTACCTCAGAAATAAAAGCGCATTAATTACAGTATATAGGAACATACAAGACAAGCTAATGATGTTTTGCATGGTCCTGGTTGTTATAAAGATAAATAAATAAATATAAAGTGCTGCAAAATGATCAGCTTGTCTAGTTTTACAATGACTTGGTCTGTGTTTAACCAAAACGATCAGTGTTGTTTAATTATATGAAGCAGAATAAGAATAACAGCTTAGACAGAAATAATAACACTGGAAACGATTATTTTTTTTAAATCCTGCAAATGTACAGACGGACAAGCGTGGAACATATTAAAGTAAAAGAGGTTCTAAATATAAACATAATGGCTGCATCATGGCCTTGAGCAGAAATGATACTAGAACGATGTTTTGCTGATGTTCAGCTACACTGGACATGTGTTTGAAAGCAAAGCATGAGATGGACCACACATGTTATTTAAAATGCTCGTTCGCTTGAATTAAAGCGTCATTTTGCGCCTCTAAAGGTTTTATGGCTTACAGGCCATGTGGCTTCAAAGGAGGGGTTGCATTCAAAGACAACCTGATAAACAATCAGATGCCGCCAGCTTTGAAATCGAAATTTGCCATCTAAACAGGTGCTGCTGGTTTTTATCAGAGCTCTTTTCTTTTTCTACACAGGATACATTTTGCTCCTGCATGTTTGTGTGGCTCTTAACATGAATGAATGAATGAATGAATGAATGAATGAATGAATGAATGTGTGTTTTCCTTGATCACCCAGACCATTTCCAATTAAAAATGTGCATTGATCACCGTGCCAAAAGCTTCTGTCAGAAATACATGTTATAAACACTGTCGAGTCCCATTAAGATGATCCTACTTTCGACTTTACTTTTCTTTACTTTACTTTTTAACCCCAGCTGTTACTACGACTATCAGATAGATCAGGGGTCACCAACCTTTCTGAAACTGAGAGCTACTTTTTGGGTACCAACTAATGTGAAGAGCTACCAGTTTGATACACACTTGTGGAATCACACATTTATAACCTTTAATAACATGTTACTATTAATAATGATATTCATCAATGTGAAGATGCTGATCACGTAAATGATTTCTCACAATCATTTTCAACAATAATTTAACAAAGTAGAAAATAAATAAATATCAATATGCAAAATATGCAAGGCCCACGGGCCCTACGTTGGTGACCCCTGAGATAGATAGTTAAATGCCATGCAGAACTTCATTGTACCTGAGTATAGAATGATAAAAATGATAGATCTATTGTATTATGTATAGGGCCACACAGTGGCTTAAAAGTTAGCTTCACAGCTAAGTCCCGGGTTCAATTCCTGGGTATGGCGATCCAGGGTTTCCTGTGTTAAGCAGTAGTAAAACTAGATAATTTATGTAAATTATTATCGTATTCTTATACATTGAAACAATATTTACTCAAACAATATAAAATAGTTTGGAGACATTTGTTAATAATGAATTGATGTTTGAGATCCATTTAGCATCGATCTTGTTTACATAAATCATATAAAATATGTTTTAAAGAATAATAAAATATCATCATAGAATCACTTCCCATTTTCTTACAATATTAAGGCAAACCAAGAGAAGCCTGGAGGAACATGATCTGCTCATGCAACCACTGAACCCTCCACTGTTTTATAAAGACACCAGTGTCTCTAACGTTGCATTATCCATACAAACTAAGATAATAAAGACCTTGTTCTGATAAGCGTATGTATGTTGGTATAAAAACAGCAGTCTGAACATCCTGACTTGTGTGGGTGGTACGGCAACACTATGAAACTGCCTAAGCTACAGGACACAAAACACAATAACACAGAGCATCTTTCAGTACCTAAATTTGTCAACTTTCCTTGTCCTTTGACTATAAATCATCTAACATTAACGTGCACTGACACCCACACACAAGCAAACCTGTGCAAAAATCGCCCACATACACACACAAGTAAATAACTGACATTTGAGACAAGTTTAAAAATAGACAACAAATCTGAAACTCATTACAGACACAATACAGTTCTACTGGTTGACGTCACAGATGCTATATACCAGGTAGCCAGGTTTGAGGTTTCCCAGACAAATTTAGCTTAATTTAAGATTAAGGGGCATTATTCATTATATAGATAAATATGAGAAAATATAATTTTGAAAAAATATTAAATAGACTCTTAGTCATAACGTCTTTAATTTCAATTTTTTACAAAGAATTTAATATGTATTATAATATATAAAATGTATGTGTTATCAATTTGTGTTTAATTGGTCAATTGTCCAGCTCCAGATGTTACACTTTCTTAACAGTTGAAATGTCTTTTTATTTTTTGGAAGCCTGATAAAATTCAGCTTATCAGTTACTTTATAAACAATAAGTTGACGATTATAATAACTATGAGAAGAAATTTTATTATTCACACTTTAAATAACATGAAACTTAGCTTAACTTAAATGTCATTATAAATAAATAAGATAAAAATAATGTGTGTGTGTGTGTGTGTGTGTGTGTGTGTGTGTGTGTGTGTGTGTGTGTGTGTTGGTGTGTTTAACGGAATTCTGAGAACACAATGTGATAGTGCTGGTGTTAAATTGCATAAAATCATTAGTTCAGACTTCCTGTTGTCAGACTTGCACACACTCAGCAGTTCTGTACAATGTTCTGAGTTGTAACTAATTGCTTGAACTGCTTAAATGCTAACACACATTATACTGCAGACATTTATATCAAATATTTGACTTGAATGACAAAAAGCAAAGATCTACAACTACATGACTATAATCTACAAATAAATAATTTTGATAACTTTTCAATCACATGCAAAACTGCAACATCATTTTCCTTCCTGTGATTAGTATTATTTATAAATCTAGCATCCTCTAATATTGCTAACTGAAATGTGATGATATTAATGCAACAAACAAGTCTTTAACAATAAGCTGTTTATACTTCAGTTCATGCGTACTGCATGTAAAAATAGAAAGAATGATAGATAATATAACAGGACGCCCTGAGAAATGTCCTGTTATAAGCAAATAACAGAAGAGCAAACATGACGCACAGCCAAATCTGTTATTTCCCTAGGAAACAGGATACCCAACGTCCTAACACAATGACCATCTAGCATGTTTAAAAACGAAATATTAAATAAAGTATATAACATTTAACATTTTATAGTTATTTAACATTGTTTTTCGTGCATTTCTTTACATTATTGTGTTTAGATTTTGTCTGTTTTATACACTGTGGTCTGCATGATGAACATTATTTATTGAAAACTGCAATTAAATGTATTCATATTACTCTGACAAATAAAATGATTTAAATTTATATATTAGATTATATATTGTACTGAAAACAGTAGTGTAACCACATTTTCTTAAATATCATATTAAACAATGTACTCTTTCATAGTACGTTTTTTTTCACTGGCCCTGTTAAGGACATGAATGACACTGTACAAGCATGTTTTATTGCTTTTATGTTTATACTGGCAGCACGGTGGCTGTGTTCAGCACTGTCGCCTCACAGCAAGAAGTCCCGGGTTCGATCCCCGGGTCGGGCCGGGGGCTTTCGGTGCGGAGTTGGCACGTTCTCCCCGTGTCAGCGTGGGTTTCCTCCGGATACTCTGGTTTCCTCCCACAATCCAAAAACTTGCACTAGGTTGATCGGAAATGGGTAAAATTGTCCTGCAGTTTCGCAAGATCCCTGTAGAGATACGGGGTTGGAGAAAGACCTGGCAACCTACTCTGTAAAAATATAATTGCTGAGTAACTGGGGATCGGTAGCGGTCCACAGAGTGATATATATATATATATATATATGCATTTCTGTTTTTAATGTTCAGGTATAAGTAAGTTAAGCATTTCATTCATCAGAAAATGTTGTCACATATTTTTAATACGTATTATAAATTGCATCTCATCTGTGCCGTTTTTTTATTTAGATATCCTGCAGGCTACTTTATACAAAACACCAACTTTGATTTCTTTAACTTTGCTGGAATACACCGCTCTGTGTTGCTGTACACGACTCCAGATTCTTACATCGATGACATCACAGTGACGACTTCTTTTTCTGACAGCACTGGTAATAATACTAACATTCTATTAGTATTAGTATCACCTATTAGATCGATTTTGGAGTAGACAAAGATTATAGACTGGCTTGATGTTTGTTTGCTGCAGGGATCGTGATTTTCCAAGTGAAAGTGTTAGGCAGTGACCGCCCAAACATCAAAGTGTCTCTAATGGATAAGGACAAAAGATGTGTGGCCGTCGCTAATGGATCCTCCGGCATCCTCAAAGTGCATGATGTTAATCTCTGGTGGCCTTACTTGATGCACCAGAACCCAGGTTATCTCTACTTCATGGAGGTGAGAGACGCATTAACGGTCTGCCTTTCTATTACCTTCATCAGGTAAACTCAATGAACTCCTATTTGTTAAATGTTTTGGTGGAAGTGTATGTGCGTGTGTGTGCTTACTTTGGTAAAGAAACTGGTCATAACTCCTCTTTGGACCCCAATCACAGACTGTTTACATGAACATTTCTTATCGGAAGTTAGTGTTTGCATTTGTTATCAGATAACTGAAGACCAGCTTTGCTAAATGAATGTTGTTTCAGTCTTGCTTTAGTTTTTTTCCTTTTTAAATCTGATATTCCATGAACCAGACCAAAGTGCAACATGTTTTAACACCTGATCGGTTGTGTATTAATGTAATGTTTATAATGCAATAATAAATCAACCTTGCTGGTCTTTAAACCATCATTTAGTTTCTTTCAGCTTTAGAGTAGCACTGGCAACTCACAGTGGGTTTGATCCTGCATTGGGTCGGTCCAGGTCCTGACTGTGTGGAGTTCAGATGTTCCCCAGATGTATGTGTGGGTTTACGGCGGGTGATTGTTTCCTCCCACAGTCTAAAAACATGCAGAGATACAAAATTGTCCATGTGTGTGATTGATACAAACGTGTGTAGTGAATAAATAAAGCGTCTCTGTCATGAATGTAACCAAAAGTTGTACAAAAAATCCTAACAAACAAACATCTTTTAGGTTCAGCTCATAGCAGAAGATGGGACGATTGATCTGTATCGTCTGCCGGTGGGCATCCGTACCATCCAGGTCACCAGCACTCAGTTCCTCATCAACAATAAGCCCTTCTACTTTCACGGTGTCAACAAACACGAGGACGCAGACGTGAGTATAGCCAGCTGAACACTGAAGAACCTTGAAAGGAGGCCAGAAAATAAAATAAATGAGAAATATTCGGAGGATCTTCTAGAATAAACAGGGGCAACAGGGTGTGTAGTAATGTAGTCTTGCAGCAAAAAGGTCCTGGGTTTCTATGTTCTTGGTTTTATTACAGTTTATTTTAATACAGTCTAAAAAGTAAGGTGAATTGAGATCGTAAATAGTCAATGAGTTTAAAATAAACATTAAAATTGATGAATCGTGTGTAATAAATAAGCATTTCCTGTCATGAACGCAGAGTGTAAAGCATGACCATAAAATCCCAATAAACAATCTGGAATAAACATTTTTATTTGTGTTGCAGATTCGAGGGAAAGGGTTCGACTGGCCTCTCGTTGTAAAGGACTTCAACCTGATGAAGTGGATGGGCGCGAACTCGTTCCGCACTAGCCATTACCCGTACGCTGAGGAGATCCTGCAGATGGCCGACCGCCATGGCATCGTGGTTATAGACGAGTGCCCAGGAGTGGGTATCAAAGACATGTAAGCTTTAAAACCGACCGGCTCACAAGTTCAAATCACTGCTCTGCTATAAACATGCTGGGCATGTACACAAACTACTAACAACTGCTCACTAGTGTCTGTGTGGGTTTACTCAGTGTTTCTGTGTGAAGTGAAGTGAATTGGAGACACTATATTGTGCATAAGTGTGGTTGATATAACTGTTTCCTGTTGTGTTTCCTGGAGGCCATATACTGTAAAAGCATGTTAAGTATAAGGTCCATATACACAACGTGTGTGTGTTTTCTTTCATCAGACGCAGTTTTGATAACACCTCCCTGGCTCATCATTTGGTGGTAATGGAGGAGCTGGTACGGCGGGACAAGAATCACCCGTCTGTGGTCATGTGGTCTGTAGCCAATGAACCGGCAGCTGAGATGCCTCCAGCAGGATATTATTTCAAGTATGATTGATTTATTATAACTTAAACAGAATTGTGTAGTTTAGTCCTTCCAGACCAGGGGCCAGGGGCACCAGGTCGCCCGCGAGGACCTCATGAGTCACCCGCGGGCCTGTTCTAAAAACGGCTCATAATAGTGAAAGTTACCAATGAATTGCATTTTTTTTTTGTCGCGATTCTTTTTTTAAATCACATTTGCATTG
>JAOTRQ010103697.1:0-20033 GCA_028565875.1 Hoplisoma paleatum | reverse complement strand
ACATGAGCGTCATTGTTGCGTCATAACATGTTGTGTTATAAATGTGCGCTAGATTTGAAGTTTCTGTTACAACTGAACGTTTATAGGTCCCACAAATAAGCCGCACCACAGTTTATTATGTTCCAAAATTTGGAAAAAAGTGTGGCTTATACTCGGGCCAATATGGTAGATAAAACTGAGTCAGAATATCACCATAACTGCGGTTGTGGTTGTGGTCTGTAGTGGCCAGTATCTATTAAAATGTATTTACTAAAGAAGGACAGTGGTAAACCAGTGACTAGGTCATGGGCATTCGAGGTTCATTAATGCATTTGGGGAGCAAGGCATATGTGTCAGACTGATAAAGAAGGTAGTGCTGGTTTAATTGAAAAATATCTGAAAACACAGTACATCAATAATGTAGGACAGTTATAGCAACAAAAGGGGGATATAATATTAGGAAGGTGGTCATGATGTTAATAAGACAATCAGTATTATGTCCATGATAGGGTCATCACAATAAAAACAATACCTATACCCGTAGTGATGCAGCATGTATGGTGGGTATAACATAGTGTCAGAGTTGTGGAACCGGGGTTTAACCATTGAATAAGGTCATAACATTATTTCTGTATAGGTTTTCTCTGGGTTTTCAAGTTTGATCTCACCCCATAAGAACATGTAATTTTGTGGACTGGCAGTTCTTACAAATATTGAAAAGCAATGTGCAGTCCCGGTTTCTGTAGTACACGTTTCAGCAGCAGGCTGTGATTCCCAAATGTATTTTCGTTTAGTAGAACCATTGTTCCTTACTCTGAAAAGTGGCACAAAGCATTTGATCCCTTTACTGTGTCAACACACATTTTTAAACTCATAAGCTAATTAACTGACTGCTTGTGTACAAAACACATTACAGTGCGAGCAGAGAACCAGTACTGAGAACTGGTAATAGTTCCTGAGTGGCTCTTTAAATGGTTGATAAGTCTTAATATAAAACTAAAGGCCAATGAATCTGCTCTGGATTTGAACAAAAACGGTCAAAGGGTTTGAGTTTACCAAGGGTCAAATTACGATAGCTAGATGACTGGGTCAGAAAATCTCTAAAACTGTAGGTCATGTGGGGTGATTCTGGTCTGCAGTGGTCAGTATCTATAAAAAGTAGTTCACAAAAGGACAGGCGGTAAACCGACGACAGCCATGGGCAGTCAAAGCTCCTGTAGTTCAAGTGTGTTAGAAAGATGTCAAAATATACAGCCATTGCAATATTGGAAATGTGGTCATGTTTGATTAATGTATTTTCACACTTTGTGTTTACAATCAATTTATTCAATAAGTAATTTTATAGTTTACTAAAGTTTGTTTAGTGCTTGCATATCAGCAAACTAAGTGAAAATTTTCACTTAAGTTAGAATTAGGTTACAACTAAGAGTCTGTCAAATGAAAAAAAAACAAAACAAAACAGACAGACACTAAACATGTCTTGGCTAGACTACACTTGTAATTTATGCAATAAAACTGCCAACTGCAATAAACTCGGTCACAAACTACTACGTCATATTAAATTATAGTCTTCTGTTGTTTGTTCCATTCAAGCGCTGAATGGGAGGGGAGGTGGTGCAGAAAAGAGGGGGTGGGAGGAAAGTAAATGATAAAGTAAAGGAGTGAGAGTAAAGAGAGAGAGAGAAAGAGAGAGAGAGACCAGGTCCTGCCCACTCATGTAGTTCAGACTTCTTCAGTCTATGATCAGAACAGGTTTGGTTCAATACATGCAGCACGTATTATGCACCTCCAGCTTTTAGTGCTTTGGTAAGTACAACTAAAGTTTTCTGTGGTGTTTTTAGAGTTCTTTTGTAAAATATGAATGAAGAATACATAATTATTTAATACAAGTAGAGATTCTTTTTGGAAGAGGAATTAATCAGGAATTAATTTCATTAACATTGTTGTTCTTCGTTTTAATGTATTCTTTTGAACAATATTGTTAACCAGTATGCAAAATGTAACCTAGTTCTTGATGCTTGATGCAATATGGTTCATTCAAAATGTAAATGTGAGTGATTTTCATGTTAAGTTGTATGTTAACACTCAAAAGGTACGCAACATCAGCATCTTGTCATGGTTGGACACCTGAGCATGGCCCTTAAATTTCAATAACGTAGACAATAAATTATCGATGTACAGATCAATAAAAATGTTTCCTAAATGCCAAAAATTGTCAATGTAAATGTCTGATTGGTTATTTGTATGTACGTATTCAGTGCACACCAGGGGAAAACTAATATTGGATGTCTTCCATTAGTTGACGTTAGTTAAGTTTCAGTCATTTTTCAGGTGATCGAGCATTGTCAAAACAATCTAACATTTAAATAGAGAAGCTACAAATTCATGGCAAACACCTTAAACCAACATGTTAGCACAAGTGTGAATCATTAATAAAACTACAAATCATCCCCAGATTTGACAACTTGCTTCAACACTAAGATATAAAAAACCGACATTCACTCACGATGACTTGAACAGAGTTGAACAAATAAACAGCGAAATAGAAAGACCAATAAGCAATGACCAGCTCAAGTCTTTTCAAGTTCTACCCCCCCCAACAAGACCCCATTCTAAGAACACTCATCAGCCCAGTTAACAAAAAAAACAATCAGATTTAATATTTGTACCAAACAGAAAACAACCTACTCTGGTCAGCTGGAACAAAAATGAAATACTTTGATGAAAACTTGGGCTGCATGTTTCCTAGAAACACCATACCCATAGTTAAGTAGGTATATAATTATATAAGGTTGCTCCTCGCTGGGGTACACATCATTAAAGGAAACATTTCATTAAAATAACAAGAACAATGCACCAGACTATGAAAAAGATTTTTTTTATAAATATAATATAATATAATTTTTATATATAATATAAAGGTTTGTCAACAATGTCACTGCAACAGAGTATTTCTAATTATTCACTCAATCATTCATTAATCAAGTCAATAAGGTGTGCATGTTTTAAGTAGATCTGTGCTGGAAAAGCAACAACAAATAAGAACAATGTTCTAATCAATTGTAACCAATTAAGCATTAGAATACGCAATGGAATTATGTTTTAATTTTACAGTTTTAATTTTGAACTCTCCATCCATGTTCATGAATTTCATTTTTTTTTAAATAAAACTTAAAACATACTTCAACTTCTTTCAAGAATATTTTCAATTTCCCTCTGTGAAGAACTAATCATGTTTATTCCAAACAGCTTTTAATGAATTAATTGCATTGTGCATTTATTGCATGAATTTAAATTGCTTTGTAGCAGCTACTCTTTAATCTTAAATTAAGGGTTTAATATCCAATCAGTAGCACTCAATTTGAAATAAGTAGTTCGTTCAAGATCTAGACGTCTATGTCATATGATGTGTATTATGTTGACATTGTTGTGAATTTGACCAGCATTATGTCAGTGTTATTTCACTGATACTTGTTATTCTAGGCACATTTTTAGAAATATTGAGATACCTTGAGGCATAAATTATCATTGCATGCATGGTTCCTGCACAAATTCACATAAAATCTAGGGGCATTTGAGCAGCAAGTTGGTACTTTGTGTCTTAATTCATAAGCAATTACCTTCAGTCAGTTGTTAATTGTTGATCTGTTCTATACATTATTTAAAGGTTTGATATACCTAAATAGGTTTATAATAAATGTTGGAACATACAGATCTTTGGCACTAGCAGATTACACCGGTGGCCAAAATTGACACTTTGGAAAGTGTGGAAACACTTTCATGTGAACTTTCATGAGTTCCAGTCCATGTTTTTAATGTTTAATATTTTAGTGAAATTACTGTGTAATAGGCGTGTATATGTAAGCAGTCTGTTTTAATGACAGGATCATTAATATCTTTGATTTTTATGCTTGCTACTTGCCATATTGTTTTTACAATTTTGTGTTTTTGTATATTTATTGCTGTACAGGTTCTTTAGAAATAAAGATTTGTGTATTGATGTTTAGTTATTAGCATGCTGGTAAATCCAGAGATTGTTATCCTGATTGTTGTCATGATTGAGATCTCGCTTGTCATCTTGTTTCATCTGGTCTTAGGTGTCTTATGTTTTTTACTGAAAACCAGATGTTACAATTATTACAATTACTAGTTCATCATAAATTAATAACTAAATACCAAATACTTAGAATTTCTAAAATTCTTAACAAATAGAAAACTCTTGATTTGTTGTGATGCTGAATTTACTTTTTGTGAAAAAATATTTATATAATACCCTATAAAAGAATTTTTGATGTGCAAGGAACCCCTCAAAGTATATTAATATATATTAAAATTGTTGTACATACAAGTGAATCCTTTTTGCTGTTGTGACTTCTTGATGCAACCTGCCTATTTACCTGGGCTTGAGGCAACATTATAATGCACTGTACTGGTGTGTTTGTCAAAACTTTTGCTGCTCCATCTGATTTACATTACAATTACATTACATAACAGTAGTATTACAGTAGTACAGTCTGAGCAATTCACAGTTAAGGGCCTTGCTCAAGGGCCCAATGATAACAACCTAGCAGTGGTGGGTCATGAAGTGGCGTCCTTTGGATCACTAATCCAGTAAACTAATCACTAGGCTACAGATTATATCTTTAGATTCCAGTAACCATCACGAATTTTCTTCACTAGAACAACTATTACAGCAACTATATCTAAATATTTCATTGTTATTCTTTTGTGAGAAAAAGCTTCTATAAAATCACACAACAAGAAAGCAACACAATACAAAGTCTTGTACATGTGACAATGCCATCACTCATTCATTCACATCCTGACTGTCTGTAGTCTGGGTGATCATGCAGTAATTCGCAAACTCAAATTCATTGATTTTTAGAAATTCTTTGCAGTTTCTGAGACATCACTTCCACAAACGTTGTTAATACTACAATAATCTTTAGCAGATGATGTATTGCAAAGCTTTGCATTCCTTTGTCACAGTACTTGCTAGTGAACTTCATCTGGTGTAACCTTAGAACCTAAAATGCTACCATGTGTCTAAGTGAGGCCCTGGAATGCAAAAAAAAAACTTGAAAGTTTTTGTAACATCATCTAGTGGAATTTTTATTTAAATAGAGCCCAAAATAATCTTAGGTGTTACGTTATATAATAACTTATGTTTTGTTTCTGCCATTTTCAGAACTGGAAAGACTTTGTCCTCTGGTCGAGAATAAAGTACTTGGACTTGATAAACCACTAACGGAAAACAAGGGATGAACTGTTTAAATGGATGAGTTATTTGCCTATGAACTCACTGCGATAGCAAACAGTTTGTCTGCAATTTTTCCCTCGTGTTTACCCGCACTATGCCCAGCCTAATGACTTTTATATACAAATCTAACTGTTAAAACCACTTGAAGAGAAAATGACAGAATTTTATCAGTACTACCATAACAACACTATCCTTAAGCTTCATTATGGACACATTGGAAAAACAGGACTGGACAGATACAAGTATGGGATCAAGCCGGACTCCATTGCATTTCTTTTGATCTGTGTACTTATAGTTTTGGAGAACGCCATTGTGCTGGTGGCCATTTGGAAGAACAAGAAGTTTCACCTTCCAATGTACTACCTATTGGGCAATCTGGCCCTATCAGACCTACTGGCAGGGTTCACATACATGGTGAATATCATAATGTCAGGGCCCAACACTCTAAAGCTGACCCCGGTGTTGTGGTTTCTGAGAGAAGGTGGTGTGTTTATAACTCTTGTAGCATCTATCATTAGCCTTCTGGCTATTGCCATTGAGCGTCATATTACAATGGTGAAGATGAAGCCCTACCACGGCACCAAACGCGATCGTATGTTCACTTTGATTGGTGCCAGCTGGGCAGTATCTGTGCTGCTTGGTGTGCTGCCCATCATGGGCTGGAACTGCCTAGGTGAGTTTGATCTCTGTTCGACGGTGCTTCCACTTTACGCCAAAAGTTACAACCTGTTCTGTGTAACAATCTTCATCGTCATCTTGCTTTCTATAGTCATTTTATATGGACGCATCTTCCACACTGTTAAGAGGAATACAAAAAGATTGGACAGTCTAAGGCGTAAGAGCTTGATACGGCGGTCACAAAAATACATGGCCCTCCTAAAAACGGTCACCATAGTCCTGGGTGTCTTCATTGCCTGTTGGATGCCAATTTTTTTCCTTTTACTGCTAGACTTTGTATACAAAGCAACCGAATTCCCCATTTTGCTCCAGGCGCAATACTTCCTCGGGATCGCCATGATAAACTCACTGATTAACCCCATCATTTACACCCTGACAAGCAAGGACATGCGCAAAGCCATTCTCAAACTCCTCTGTCACCGCTGTCTCATCACAGAAGATGGTCAGGTCAAGAAAATTGGTGTGCCATTTTTGGAATGCAGTCTGACAAAGACCGAGACAGCCATCCACCCCGGCCTGGAAACTACAATCTCTTCTGGAAATGGTACATCATCTCCTGTCAGAATCCTCAATGCGAACATGAAATCGGTCAAAGTTTGAGCACTTAAAAAGACTGTTAAAAGACTGTTTGATGAGATGCCGAAGGTTGGTGCTAGATTTAAAAAGCATTGGAGAATTCACATTTATTTCGGTAAATTGCATAGCAACATTTATGCTAAGGGAAAGAGCATATTGAAGGTATGTCTGGCCATGCTGAGTAGCAGCAAGAACAAAGGCATCAAGACTTGAGCGGGCCTAGAGCATTAACCTACCAAGGCAAAAGCCTACATAAAAGCCTACATAAAAGTATTTTCCCTTGTTACCACACATTTCTGTCAATGCCAATAGTTTTTATATATGCACTGTACTTGATTTATTGTTTAATATAAACATTTAAGTGCTACAGGTGCAAATTATAATATTACTTGACATTACTAAGATAAGTTGGTAGACTGTATTGTCATATTGACCTTATAATTATTGTGTGTTTTGCTTCATTGACTGAGCTTAGATGTATTGCCACAAATTGCATTGTTATATGTGGCACAATGACTTTCTGCTGGCAAGCTTGAAAAGAATAAACAATATTCACTGGCTTTATTGACAATCGATTCACATCTAGGAACCTCTGAGACGCACAAAGTTCGAATAGTCACATTAAGACATATTAAGGTGCTGTAAAGCCACAACAAGCAAAGGATGAATTGTGCTGACTAAAGAACAGGGTCAGAGGATCTCCCAAACTGCAGCTCTTGTGGGATGTTCCTAGTCAAAAATGGTCCATGGAAGATTAACTGTCATCAGGGTCATGGGCGGCCATTTCTGATCCATGTGGCCTGGTATGATCCAACAGACAAGTTACTGAATCTCAGATTTAGGGGTCAGTGTTTTAAAGCCCAATTCATATTCAGCCTCAAGGTCAATGGTAAACTGTGCCCTGATTAGTGCCCTTGTCCTTGAAAAGAAGCATGAACAATAGTGAAAAAAAAACACTTTTTACAGAACAGTTTGACCTGTAAAATGGTTCATAAAGACGGTTTCTGTACACTTTTGTTTATGCTGGTAGTTCATGGTAGAAATTTGTGTATGGAGAGAAATGATACTAATCCGATTGTACAAAAAATGTATAGTATAACTGGATCAAATAAACTACGAGATTACTTAGGGTGAAAAACTCCAGTTCATTTGACTGTGAGTTATTTTTAAATGTTTGTCTGTTGTCTCAGCACAGGCAATCCATTTGTTAAAAAAATGCTTTACAGACTATTTAGGTACTCAGGTGATGCAGCAGTAAAGCCGACATTTCAACCTTGTCAGTTTAAAATTCAGCTCTGCCATCCAACTGGGCTGTGCTCCACACCTACACTAGGACGAAAAGAGCTTGTTATTTAAGACTTGCACACTAAATGTAGTCACTGCCAGTGTGGTGTTACAGATCAACACAAATTACAGATCAAAAGTTACAAGTTACACAACAAAATAGTCAGACTTGTTTCTGTAGGTTGAGAAGTGAACATGTGGGTGGGACTGTTTGATCAGCAGAAATCATCTCAGCTAAATTTGGGTACAAGAAGTAGGTAGATATGTAGTAGGCCGTGTGAAAGATAATAATAATAATAATAATAATAATTACATCTATATAGTTAATAAGTTACATCTATATAGCACCTTTCACAATCCCAAGGTCGCTTCAAAAATCAGAATCAGAATCTTTATTTCATCATGAACTAGATGTACATGGAATTTTTGGTGCATGTGCCAACATATATTTAATTACAAACATACATACGTTAGTAATTAAAAAGGAATACAATATATAAATATAGAATAATTGATACAACTGTGGCACAAATAGACGAGTGAAATGTAGTATAAAGTTGCAAATGTACACTGAATGTTGGTACGATGTATTCTGTCAAGATTAAAACTAAACAAACTTAGAATGGAGGGATTTGGGAAGTGTCTTTATTAATTATGTAAACATGAAGGCGGTTTGGTAGATAATTACTGTAACATAGCCAGACACATGATTTATACAGGAAGTACAGAGCATAAGATTATAAAATAATCCCTCTGGAATTTTGAATGTAGCTACAAGGATCATTCAGAAAGCATTTGGAAATGACATCTAACAGCAACACCGGAATTGTTTCTTGACAACAAAAAGAGCAACGTGCCACATACTGCTAATACTTGCCAAACATATGTTCATATCTGTCTACCACTGATTGACTTAATGACTTTGTTTGTTGAATCCACATGGCCTCAGTTAAATGGTTACCAATGGTTCTTCAGCCACTGCGTCTGTAATGCATGTTGAAATACAAATATGCAGTTATTTGTCTATATTGTCTATATTCATCTTTGTACAGAGTGATTATATTTTTTTAATATACAAGTGAAACAATCTTAAATTATGTCTTTTGTATTATGTTTATCACGAAACAATGATGATAATAATATAAATAAACATTCTGACATGGCCAAGGCTGATTTGTCTTTAATTTGTTTCACCAATTCCAACAATCATACTTTACTTACTGCAGATTCTTTAAAAACTGTTTGAGTATTAACAGTTCAATACTATATACATCATTCAAAATGTCTGCTTATAATCACTGATGTTTGTATAGTACAAGATCACACTTTCACACACTACATGAACCCTCGGTTCGAATCTCGTCGTTGTTGGTTAGCTGGGTTAGACAACATTATGAGTATTTTCCTCACCCCATAAAAACAATAGCAAACAGCAAAAGCTCCCCGATGTCCTGGGATTAACAACTAATAAATATATCATTTAGATTTAGAAATTTTACAACACACTTTGTATTACTGACAAATTGATAACATTGAGTCACTGAGTCACAGAAAGGTAGTAAACTAAATCTACAAAAGCTCACTGACATATACGGCCCATAAAAGTTTAAGTAAACTTTAACTTCATCCATATGGCATACCTTTGGTGTTATTGTTGGACCAGTTCAAACTAAGACTTGGGGTGATACCGCCTCTGTGTCAACAAACGTGCACCCTGTGCAGACTGGATGAGTATAAAGGTATATTACTGTATCAGTTTCTAACAATGATGGCGGCACGGTGGCTGCATGGTTAGCACTGTCGCCTCACAGCAAGAAGTCACGGGTTCTATCCCCGGGTCGGGCGGGGACTTTCTGTGCGGAGTTTGCATGTTCTCCCCGTGTCAGCATGGGTTGCCTCAGGGTACTCCGGTTTCCTCTTAAAAACATGTACTAGGTTGATGGGAAATGTGAAATTGTCCAGTAGTCTCACAAGATCCTACCACTTACTGGTGGTTGTCGTCAGGAAGGGCATCCAGACGGAAAACTCTGCTCCGGAAATGGGAAAACGGACGATAAACGAATAAATAAAGAGAGAGTTTCTAACAATGATGATAAATGTTTACCATACGAAGATGGCCAGACTTCAATGCAATACTAATCAGATATAGTCAGATACACACAAAACATTTGTATTTTGAATATACAACAGTCATTCAAATGGATTATTCAATGTTTGTTTAATCTTCCTATGTTATGTATTTTTTCAGTGTTGCACAATTTTAATCCCATTAGAATATTTTGGTTGTCTAGCCAATACTAGTTTGTCATCATCATGTGAATATCTTCTTTCTTTAAAGCTTCATGGAGCATAAAAAAGGTGGAAACCAGATGCTGCTAAATGAAGACTATAATCTCTTTCAGACATGTCCAATTTCTCCTCCCTAAGCCTTGAAGATAACTCATATTCCACTGTAAATGTTCTACTGAAAGGCTGTAACATTAAAGTGATGTAGGGGAAGTGAGGCCCCCTCGGCTGCACATCTGTTATTGACATTGCCCTAGATACATCAGTGCCTGCACACTTCAGCTATAAAAGAGCACAGACGATTGTAAAAACGTGTGTCTGTTATAAAAAAAACAAAGTGACCCGGTGATTAATGACCGCTTGTTGATACAATAAAGATCATGTCCTTAAAATGTCTATATTCTCCACATAAAGTCAGATTTTATAAGGTTGCAATAATTACATCTAATTCTTTCTTCTGATACATGATATACTCACGAATCTAATAAATATTTAATATATTACTTTCTGCTGTGCGGACCAAACCAGCTATAAGAAGAAAAAAAATAATGCAGAAAGTGTTGGCTGATCGATGGCATCTGCACTGGGTCACAGAATAATGGGATCAGGGTGTGAGTGTCTGTGCAAAAATATAATTCACAGATGAACTCTTGTGCAGGTGAAAACACACAGTTGGTTCTGAGCACATGTCGGAAGGGGAGTTGTTAGTTGTGCACAAAAATAACATTAAATTAAACTTAAGTGCTAATCAAGTCCATAAGTTTAAATATATTTACCAGTTAAAAGAAATGGAAAAACCATAATCAATAGAAATTAATTGTTTATGAATCAAATTCTCTCAGATGTTTGGCTACCTTCAGGGGACATTATTAGTGTTACAAGTGAAATTGACTCACCTTTGTCATCATTTCATTATCTTTGCTCTCTCATCTCTGTTAAGAAAGTATTTTGTAAGGGTTTTGAGTGCTACCACATAAACTTTAGTGCTCCTTTTTCCGAACCAAGATTTTGTTGTTTCCTCACACCTTATTGTTAAAAGGGATATACAGCATTATTACACACATTAGAATAGGTCTATCGGCCCTTTAAAACATGTCCATGAGGTTCTTTACAAGTAATCACTCTTGCATAAAGCGATATTACTAGTTTAATACTCTCCAGTATCAGCCTGATTTTAAACCAATGCTAATGAGCCCTTGCCAGAAACACTCCATCTACTCTGTGTTTACATTTTTACTGTTTAATAAACATGAAAATGTCATAAACTATCAAACTATAACATGACTCAACAGTGTACAGACTGACTGTGTTTAGAATTTCAGTTGGAGAAAGCTGCCTTGTTCATACAGGAAAAAATAACACGAACACATTATTTGCAAAAAGTGATTTTGCAGCGTCGGAGCATCTCTTGTATCGACTGCAGCTCTTGTGGGGCGTTCCTGGCCTGCAGTGTTCGGTATCTGCCTGTCCTGTCTGGTCTTAACAAAGTGGTCATATTATTGCCTGATACGTACATTAATTGTTCCAATACATCCTACAGTAATCTTTTTTTTAAATATAGCTAATCATGGTTTGAAATTAAGATAATATATCATTTTTTGTTTATACAGCGTTGAACACATGAATTCTTGCCAGTCAAATAAATAAGCGCTATTCAAGCTACTTGTGATTTAAGGTCGAAAGCATTTGATTTAACCACACTGTCAGACTGGCACTGTCTTATATACAATTTTCCATAATGAACCCTAAAACTATGGTTAAATAATCAGAAGCTGTCCTCATTTCACTTTAAGGCAAAAAGCTGTCCTCATTTCACCATGCAAATCTCATTTTCCCCCGTTTACATGTAAACGAGATGCACTTATGCACAAGCACACAGCATACTTATACATACACACACACACACACACACACACACACACACACACACACACACACACACACAGATTCACATATCAGACCACAAACAATGCTGGAACAATGCTGTATGAGACCCAAGAGTGGGAGGCGCACTTTCATAAAAGCCCTACGCCTGCACCTAACATGAAGTAAACAACTCAACTGGAGGCAAATGATATGAAATGTCATATCTCAGCATTCATAATTAAAACAATTTCAGCAGTGCTGTACATTGTTCTTATTGCACGAAACAATTAAAAAATCCTAACAACCGTTATAAAAAACGCTGGAGTGCAATTAACTTATTCAACTTATTCTTTTTTTTTTCAGTTAAACAGTTCATCATGTGACCTCTCGGGTTGGTTGGAACATAAGGCCAGCAGCCACTGGCCTTTTAGAGATCCGGTTTGATACCTGGGACAGTGCGACAGTCTGTAACATTGCAAAACGCAAGTATAACCCACATAAAACTCGTACTTTGTGTTTGACAAAACTGTACACAGTGACAGAAGACAATTATTAGTATTAAAACGAGGTGCTCAGCTGTACACCCACACTGTACTACTCCTGTACTACACTAAAGTAATTCACCACTTATCAAGTGCATAACATGATCATTCAAATGTAATTAAATATTTAGCATGTGACTAAATGTACGTTCTCTTCTAAACTAGCACGCAGGGCTTTACACAGAAGATTTGGCAAGACGACATGTGGTGTGATCCACGATTAATGTAGTCTATAGTGACACCTTGTGGGAATACGAAGCATTACGTGCACATTCAAACATTACAAATTGGAATATATTTGTATAAAATAACACAATAAAATTAATTAAGTTACACAATGAGTGTTGATCATAGCAAGAACAACGATGATTATTAAGGTTCGATTTTTATTAACTTTGTTAAATAACAACCAATAAATAACCACTAATAAAAACATATTTTATTAACTCACCCACTAACTTTTTAAACCGCTGATCCAAATCAGGTTGAGGGGGTGTTGAAACCAATCTCAGCTTTTCAATCGGTTCAAGGCCCTACTGTTGCACCCTGAATAGGCTAATATAGGCAATTAGATGCAACTATTTAATGACACACGGATCATGTAGTGCTTCTTATATCCACAAGGTGTCACTATAAACCACATTAACAATTGACACGCTACGTGCCGCCTTGCCATACTGAAAACTCATATGTGTCAGTTTTGAAGTGGACGTACATAATTATTACAGTTCTGGACACATCCAGAAAGTGCACACTGTACAGCAGATCCTTATCTCTTTAGAATGAGATCCATTTTTAAAGAATACTACATACATATCTCGTTATAACGAGACCATGTACTCGTGATTATGAAATCTTTATAACATATCTCTTTATAACGGCATGTTTATCTCTTTATAACGACATTCTTTGCTCGTAATTGCGAAATATTTATGTCTATCACATCCTTATCTCTTTACAGCGATATCTTTTTCTCATGAGATCTTTATCTCTTTATAAAAAGGATTTGACAGTTTTATTTACTGTATATATGTTTGCCAAATCTAGGTGTAGTTACATAGGGTGCTTATGTAGGGTTGGAGATGTTGTTGGGAACACCGCCCGGCTCTTATTTTGAAGGCCCTCAGTATGGTGGTGTGCAGTTGATTGCATTGCTTAGTCATGGTGATTTACCGCTTTCACTCTGTCAGTCTGAGACCAGTTTAAATATTTCTGTCACATTACAGCTGTTTTTTATGACTTCTTTGTAAGTATGTTATCTTTACGTTTATTTCCTTTAAGCTGTTTATTTGGTACGTTGGTGTTCCCCCCGGTTCTTTAGCGGGCTGCTTGTTTTGTTTGGTGGTGGTGTTGGTACACAACGTGCTGTCTTTCTGCATCTTATTTATAGTGCAATTTGTTTATATACTGGACATAAGAATTAGAGTAGAGGAATAATAAAATATTAACCCGTGTATGGAAGCATTTTTATTATGAGATTAGTTCATGTCGGTATAAATTGTGTATTACTTTTTTAACAGTTTAATTTTGCATTTGTATAGATGTGGTTCTTTACTCAACATTTTTGTGTTTACCATATTTTACTTTTTGCACTGTTTGTATATGGATACTTAAATAAATTTTTTATTAAGCTTTAATTTGGGTACATCGGTGCAGCTGGCAATGTGTTGCTGTTTATTATTGTTTTCACTTGACTATAAAGCTTCTAGTGCAGTACTGTTACATTTATACATACATTAAATGAACTCTTAAACACCCCTGTAAATATTCATGGGTCTGTTATGCAACCATAAACTTAATTAACTTAAAATAAACTGTAAATTAGGTTCATTGTACGATTTTTCTCAACAAAATGAAATTGAAATCAAATTAGGACAAAGGTTTGTTACATTCTTTTATTATGAAGAAATATTATTTGTAATTCTCATTTATGTAAATGATTACTACCTTTTTATTTTTGTAGGAACAAACCGTGCAAAACAATTCTGAAAGAAGCATAACTTGGCTACACACACACACACACACACAAAAAAAAAAAATTGTTAACCAGGCTGTGTGCACCAGTGCTTGCTGATATTTAAAGTCATTATTGATTTGTTTTGCATGTCAAATATTTAAAAATAATATTTTATTAACTGTCTTGTGCATCATTATGTCCTAATTCTAAATTGTATACAAAACTGTTTTGCTAATGCATTTACGGTTTCAGCATTTAGCAGACGCCTTTCTCTAAAGTGGCTTACAAATACAACAGAACATCTTTTTGAACAATTGAGGGTTAAGGGCCTTGCTTTGGGGTCCAACTATGGCAACTTAGTGGTTGTAGAGCGTCAACTGGTTACCTTCTGATCTCTACCGTAACCCCTAAATATTCACTGCACTAATAATAAAGATAACAACCATATTTGGTTACTAAGCTGTAATTCAAGAGACTTGATGGATGAGAGCAATTGCAATAAAATTTTTGACGTTGTGATAGCTGTCAAGAAGTTTCGAGTTTGATCATCAAGTGGCGTGATTCATATCTGCTGTGTGTGGGTTTACGCCATGAATTAAAAAACTGTGTTGAAAACGATAAACATATTAAAACCACTCCTGCCAGGAAGATGACTAAAGGGCAAACAATAAGCCATGTCGAGCTTATAATTTTCTGTAGATGTATTTTTTAACCACAAACTATTAATAATCCAATTTTTCATAAAAGTTCCTTTTTGCGGCTTAGTTTTTTCCTTCCTGTAGATTATGGTATGTTTTGCAAATCACATCAATTATACTTTAATATATAAACCGTCTTGTGGTGGGATGTCTTGTCACTGTGTGGGTTGCAGAATTGGCATGAATTGTGGGGGATGAAGTTTCTGTACAATTTGGCAGTGTATTGTAGGACAATGATTTACATATTTTAAGATTTCTTGGTAGTTCGACACATTTATTACTGTGTGAATTAGGTGATCTTTGCAGTAAGTGGATAAACATTTGTTTGCCGTTACTGCTAAAAGGGAATGTTCCATTTCCTTGGCTGGTCAGATTAGATTAGAGCAGTAGGAGCACGTTTGATGTCATAAATAAGACAAATCAGGTTCTTGGCTGGTTGCCGTCAGTAGTGACTCATCAGGACACTGTGTTTAACTGTACCCAAGTTAGAGGAAATAAAATCATGTTGTTTCTTCTTAATTTAAACTTTCTTTTACCACAGCTGAACAATATCGCTTTGTATTGGTACTGTCATTAGTACCAAGTACCAATCGGTCATTATTCTAATTTTTAAAAGCTAATATTTTGGTATTTGAGAGGGAATTGTTATGGTAGGCTGTGCTGTGTAGTGTAGCTTGTATAGCTCCTGTCAGTCAGTTTTAATTAATGATTGCTATTATCCTTTATTTTAATTAATATAAAATACAATTCGGCCCCATGGCAGGATGGCAGTAGTAAGAAGTAAACTTTCACTTTCGCCCACACCAGCTTGTTAACCTTCCCACTTTGTCCTCATGTGAACCACTTGATTTTTGTAATAATTTCATCAGACCGTATTCTGTAGCTTCTGAAAAATACATCTGTTTTGCTATTTAAAAAAATAAACAAAATAGTAATCTTTAGACGTTTCTCCATATTTGGTAATGCCACCTTAACAGGTTGCACAATGTTTCCCTTCGACTCTCTCCTCAGGTGAACTCGAGTGTTTATGTGTAATCTGATCCTTGGTTTGTTTATTCGGTGGTTTCTGACCTGTGACGCCATGTCAAATAAAAATAGACTCTGACTAAAAGTCATTCAGCTCAAATGATACCTGTAGCTAATAGCTAAAAGTCTTATGAAGTGTTTTTAGTTGCATTTTTGCATACGCTTGTTTGTATACACATCATTTAAAATATTCTGTATGTGAGGCTTGATTGGATCTGATGTGTGTACACAGCACGTGTAAATGGTGTCATGTTTTGTATGACGTTAAGCTACTAAATGGAATGTTTAATACAAATATTAAGTCAGTCTTAGCTCCAATTCTTTTCTAGAGTAACTTTTTATGTTCAAAACATTCTTTCCAGCATCTGATTAGTACAAATTGTTTTTGTTTGAGCATGTAGCCACTTCTTTTAAAGCTTCTTTTAGTTGTTTAAATCTCCATAATGATTAGCTTCTTTGGTCTGGCCTTACAGTGATTTATACTCACAATTACCAAAAGGTGTAACTTGTGTGTTTTTATACTACACACAAAAAGTTGGGCTATTTTCGGCTGAAATGTAAGGATGACTAACAATACTCTCAAATCTTTGTTTGAACTTAACGTACTGCTCACCTCAATTTTTAAATGCTCAATTGTTCATTGTTTCGATTCTTTTTACATAACTTAATGGCTAAAATTATGAATTGAACAGAATTGGCATTTAAACAGTCCTCATCATGCTGTTCACACTTTAACATTATGACACCAAGACAACAGATAACAATTGATCAATACTACCTTTAGTATAGCTATAGTGAGGCTTCAAGCTTGCCATCGAACTTGGTGTGTGAGTATCACAGCTTTCAACAGAGATACAGAGACTAGCAGAATCACAGAACACGTAGACATGCACCTTCTCTGGTCACATACCACATCGACGGCCATATTATTGAGAACAGTGAATACTACACAACTCCAGGCACATTAGAATTAGGCAAGAGGAACCCAAATGTCAAACCTTTTCAGATCAGTGTGGTTTGTGTAACTAAGGTACTTGACCACACCATTAGGCACAGGTGCCATTGGGCCTCAGTCCTGTTCACTAAATTTGGTTCACTCTGAGCAGAAATGATGACCGCCAATGATGTTGGAGACATCAAGGAGAGCACCACACATCAGTCACTGTGGTGGTTTTAGTGTTCGTCTACCCAAGGCAGAACTACCATATTGTACATCAGTATCTCAATTACCTGAAGGTTGCCTTTTCAGAAGAGCGGTAATAAGAAGGCAATATGTTTTCTATCAATTTCATTTAAAAGCTAAATATCCTGAACTCTTTGTGAGTAGTGTATTCATGAACATTTTTGATATATGGTAGATTTTTCATTCATTGTCATCGTTGTTTAGTAATTTCTATTATACTCATGTTCTTCACGTAGTCTCTCTCTGTTTACATCTGAACGGTCATGTGACTGAGAATTCACTCTGTCATGCTGACAGTAGCGCACCCATAAATATAAGCTCTGGCATTCGGTAATTTCAGTCTACTGTTTCCTTCATCAGAGAAAGATGTGTATCAGGACCTCTGAGTAAGTGTGTAACACTTGAACTTGTGTTGATCTGCTGATATGTGTTGGCTTAGTTTTGATAAGGTCGATTACACTGTTTGTATGAATGAGAGTTTTATTAGATTATTTTGTGCTATTTTAGACTAACATTCGGATTCACTATCGGGTGCAGCAGCCGTTGGTGTATTGTCTGATTGCTTCACTTTATCTCAAGTACCTGAGTTGTACTCTTACTGCACAATTCTCAAGTCATTCTCGAGTTTTGAGTTTTCTGAATTGTTGGTTTAAAAAACATTTGTGATCTTTCTTATGCAAAAGAATCTTTACACTGAACGGATCAAGAAAATACACATCCATGTGCAAAAGTTGTGCTCATGGCACCCAGTAATAATCCAGTAATATTAGCTCTTTAAAATTGTAATGCCTTTATTTACTTAAAGAAACGTTGTGGTACAGTGTGTAGTTAACTGCAGGAACTCACTTGTATTTTGCATTCATTGAATATATGTTTACATTGTTCTACTCTTTTATTACTTATCATTGTTTTTATTAACGTAAACTGCGGTTGTGGTGGGTTTCGGTTTCCTCCAACAGGTGAATTGGAGATGTAAAACTGTTTAATATTGTCTAATAATGTATAGCCCTGTGGGGGGAAATAAGAAACACTGTGTATGAGAATGTGTTTGATTAAATGAGCAATGTATTTTATTGTAATTGTAGTTTACAGAATAAAACAGCACTGCTTATTTTGATCAAACATAAACCCATAAACATATTTAAAACTTATGAAGCTGAAGATGTGTTTGAAATTGAAATACCTGACATGGCATTCAAATTCTGATAAGTAAATACAGAAATGTGATTTCTTTCAGGTCGGATTTCAAAGAATCTCCAAGGTTTTCCAGTGACTGACCTTTTTTAAATGTTCAGCTCTGGAGGGATCAGCTGTACATCACATTTTTCACAAGCTGTGAGCTGAAGATTTGTCCAAACCTCTGCTCGAACACACGAATGCGTTGATACAATAATCATTTAACCAGCGCTAATACAACAATTGAGTGAAATATTTTCAATGATGCTTTAATCTTTTTCAGCAAGCTCGTCATTTTTTTGGAATTACAATGATGTTCGTGCAGAAGCTTGCATGTTATTCCAGTTTTTCTAAACCGTGACGTTCTTTGCTACCACATTTGTTTTTACAACCTGGACACCGACTGCTCTCTGAAGATGACGTGTACAGTTTAAGTTCCTTCTTAGTTAACAAGCTTATATTCAAGAGGAAATGCAAAGAATGTAATCGGATCACTCAAAATTAAGGATGTTTTCTTGGAAGTCACGATGAACGATACAGTGGTGGTAGTTCAGGAACTAAAGCTAATGCCAGATAGGAAAAAGAAAGGCTTACATTGAGCAAAGCTTCACTAGAAGGCTTACAGACTGAAGATAAAGTTTACTTGTGGCCTTGGCTAATATTTCATCCATAGTCGTAGTGCTAGCCGTTCTGTGGTTGAGCTGGCGTGCAAAGATGGAGGGGCGGGGCAGCCGGCGTCGCTGAGTATGTACGCGTCATCTGGGATGACCGAGTGCAAGGCCGTGGTTACGCCGTCGGCCCGCAATGGCCACCGTGTGTTTAGCTACACGCTGGAAAGTCACACGGCGGCCGCTTTCACCATCATGAACGAGCTCCGACTCGAGCAACAGCTCTGTGATGTCACACTGCGCATCAAGTACAACGACCTGGAGGCAGTGGATTTTGTGGCTCATAAGGTGGTGCTGGCATCCTCCTCCCCTGTCTTTCGGGCTATGTTCACCAACGGCCTGAAGGAGTGCGGCATGGAAGTGGTACCTATCGAGGGGATCCATCCACGGGTGAGTAAACTCTGTGACTGTGTTACTGACCGAATTTTTTTTTTTTTGAAAACTAGTTTGGTTAGATGCGGTTCCACATTTGCATCTATGTTGCTCTGACTTGCATATGCTGAAGAGTGGTTGGTGCAGACACTACCTGCATTAGAAAAGAGCATTTGTCTTCTGAAAAAGTTGCAATGAGCCTTTTTTTAGGGGCCAGATAGGGGCAGTGTTTTTGCTCGTCATTTCCAGCAGTTTTACAATGTGTTTGAACTCATTCGTCTTCATTGCAATAAGACTCGCCTCAATCCACCTTGCACAGGGTTATAAAAATTAGGGCTGACTGCTATTAATCGATTATTCGTTGGTCGACCGAAAAAATTACTAGTCGGCCAAATTCCATTGGTTGATTAGTCGCAGGAAGAAAAAAAAGCTGCGTTTCGTCAAAGGACTTCTGGGACTTTTAATTTGAACGGCGTCACAAA
>JAOTRQ010103688.1:0-10061 GCA_028565875.1 Hoplisoma paleatum | reverse complement strand
CATATCCATGACAGGAACCGTTCATTCCTTCATCATACAAGTTTTCAATTTGACTTGCCTGCATGTTTTTGGACTGTGGGAAGAAACCGGACTACCCGGAGTAAACCCCACATGGTCACGGGGGGAGAACATGCAAACTCTGTGCAGAAAGCCGTCTCATCTACCGAAGCTTAATTGTACTTAAAGTAAATAGATAAATAAAATTCTCCCTGTCTTGTTTCCCTGGAACACGTCGACACGCCACCTAGAGGATTTTATACACACCGGTAATTGATGTATTATAACTTGACATTATTATTGTTTTTACTAGTATTATTACAACTATTTGTAGTAGTATTGTTATACAAGCCTGGTTACCAGGCCAAAACTCATTATTATGGGTACAGATCGGGTCATTAAAACTCAGATACAAGTACAACCAAGTGTTGGGCCCCTGAGCGAGGCTCCTAACCTTTGGTTAATCCAAAAATGTTCTTACGCTGTAGGTTTGATTGAGGCTTCAGGTTCGATTCAGTCAGTCACCAGGTCACGACTGAGGTGCCTTTGAGCGAGGCACCAAACCCCCTCTAACTGCATCCTGGGCGCTCGGGACGGCCGTAGCCTAGTTTAGCGTAGCCTAAAGCTCACCACTGCTTGTTAACTCCTGTTGGGCCCTTGAGCAAGGCCCTTAACTCGCAATGTCTCTGTAACTGTTAGTGAAAATGTAAACGTTAAACGTAAATGTGACTAGAACTGTGCACCATGTCTGCTCACTGCTGCCCCCTAATGTGTATCACTGCACGTCTACAGTACGGACTGCAGTGGTGTCATAAACAAGTCTGTTCATGAGGTGTTACTAATGACAACAAGCAATCGAATATGACATCATGGACACAGACGATCTGTTTCATAAGCACCAGGAGCTTCGGGTTACACGCGTGACATGTCGAAACGTGGCGTGATGATTCCTGCCGATGCACGCGCTGAAAGGTCGGAGGCGCCAAAACGTGAGCATGTGGAAGCAATTGTGGGCGGCGTGCGGGATCGGTTAGCTGGAAGGTTAGCGGGGGTGTACGGACGGATGCCAAGTCTGTCTCCGCGCTAAAAATCAACACACTCCACCCTGTTCGCGTTCCGTCTCGCTTTTAAGAAAAGACAACACAAGCGTAGAGGCGAGATTTGCTTCTGGATGGATGGAAAGCTCGGCGCTGGGAGGGGTCGGGAAGGTTAGTGACACTGGTAGGCTGGCGCTTGGGTGGAAAAGCATAAAAAAGCTGGCAGGAGCTTTGGAAACCTCGCAGTCTCTCTCGGACGGCCCAGGCATCGGCGACCGACCCGACGACTCCACCTCGACTCTCTGTACAACCGTTACGTAAGTAAGCATCCATCATACGGCGACGTTTGCATGACAGTGCACGCATGTGTGCTAGAGCGTGCAGGATACGAGTTTTAGGATGCACACACATGCACGTGATTAGTTTACATGCGATTTCGAGCCTTTTTTAACGGACACTTGGTTTTCTAATGCGACTTACAATTTGTGCACAACCTGGACACTCCGGTGCGTGCCGTGTATCATTAAAGTACCTGGTATTAATATATTTCTGCAAAATAAAAGAAAATATTCAATAACTAGTAAACCAATGGCTCACTAGAGTGACACCAAATGCAGATAAGAAACTGATAAAAAGATAAAAAATGCTATAAAAATGTGATTTTAAACATATTTAATGTGCAACTATGTGTTCTAATATACTGATATGGTATAAACTACATGCCGCAGCATTTAGGGAGTTTTTATTTGCATTTGCCAGCTCATCATAATTTTATATGATTTATTTCTTTTCAAATTTAGACTTTTAAACACATTTGCATCGCTGTTCTTTTTTTTTTTACACACGTAGGACTGAATCCGCCACATTGAACCCGATCCGTGCAGTAAGACACACATTTTCACACACTTATGAACGCTCACACTAGAGGGCAGTGATGAGTAAATGAGCCCGGTACGATGGGTAGCTCTATTCTAGCCTCGACACAATAGAATCTAAATCTAAACAATAGAACAATATAGAACACGGGGGGGGGGGGGGGGGGCATACAGAACCAGCATGGTAACATTCATACTGCTTACCATTAGGGGGCGCCAGAGCAGGTCACGATCCACAATAATTAACTTATTGCTAATAATTTTTACTGACCGATGGTCTTTATCCCTCCGCCTCTTCGATGCACTTATCTGCGCTCTCTAGAGGCCTGGATTAGTAGTTAAACTTGACGCCAGTTAAGATGCCCGCTCATGATGCCCGTCTCCCTCCACAGAAGCGACGGCGTGAACCATGAGGACGAACTGTGAGAGCTGCGTGATGCAGAGCGTCGCCATGGTGCTGACGATGCTGAGTGGAATCGGGACCATGCCTGTGAGCGACGCCGACTCACTGTGCTCTGCTACGTCCACCGCCAAGTACAGACTGACGTTCACGGGCAAGTGGAGCCAGACTGCCTTCCCCAAACAGTTTCCCGTGTACAGACCGCCGGCACAGTGGTCACCGCTCATCGGTGAGTCCGAAGCATCGAATCATCACGTTTATCTCATAAACACACAGGGTGGGGATGATGAGGAAGGTGAGGGTGGTGAGGGTGGTGGGGATGGTGAGGATGATCACAATGGTGAGGATAGTGAGGGATGGCGAGGATGATGAGGGATGGTGAGGATCACCAGGATGCCGAGGATGATGAGGATGGCGAGGGATGATGAGGATGGTGAGGGATGATGAGGATGAGGATGGTGACGGATGATGAGAATGGCGAGGATAATGATGGTAAGGTTGGTGAGGATGATGAGGATGATGAGGATGATGAGGATGATGACGATGATGAGGATGACGAGGATGGCGGGGCAGGTGAGGATGGTGAGGGATGGTGAGGGATGGAGAGGATGGGAGCAAGGAGGTGCATCAAAGGAAATAGCCATCAAAGCAATGCAGTGCACTCTCTTGTTGTTAAAGCAGTCTCTCCCTGTATATGGCGGTGCCTCGATGTTTACGATGTTACTGTTGTTCGATATCCATCAGCTAAAATATGCAACGATGACTTTTCTCGCTAAAGTCACTAACGTGACAGAACCGTCAGGAACTCGACGCCCTCTACTGTTGTGGCAGTGAATTACTTCGCTCTTCCCATGACATCGATGCACAACTATAAAACGAAGTAGAGGGTGTAATGGCGACGACGGAGGCGTATAAATCAGCCATAAGACACTGATATATGCTTCAGCAATTCAGTTGGTACCAATCTGGTCCCACTGTGGTTTACGCAATGTAATGTAGTGCCTCAAGATGCGATATTTTAAATTAAAAACGTTAAATCTTACATAATATGCAAGATTGCATTTTTTTGTGTGCTATTTTGACTTTGGTTCTGATTGTACATTATTACGGTGAATAACGAGGCACTTAGAATTCCTCCTTATTGTGACATCACAACAAGGAATCTTGCACACAACTTCCTTGGCACCACCACTTATATATTGATTACCTACCTACTTGCCACCCGCATACTACCTGTCTACCTACAAATATACTACTTAACTACCTACTTATGTACTACCTCCATACCAACCAATTTACTACTTACTACCTATCTACCCAGATACCTGCCTACTACCCCTACCTTCCACCTACTGTACATACTACCAACATACTATCTTCCTTATTTACCTATTTACTACCTACGTACTATCTCCCTACCTACCACCTGCATACTACCTACTATCTACCTACCTATCTACCTACCTACCACCTACTTACTAGTTACCTAACTACCTCCTTCCATACTACCTAACTACCACTTTCATACTACCTACCCAATATTTATTTATCTATATCTATTTCTATATCTATCTCTCTCTCTCTATATATATATACTACTTACCTACCTGCCACTGACATAGTACCTACATACTAACTATTTACCTACTTATATACTACTTACCTACCTACCTACCTACCTAATAACTACCTTACGACCTACTTCCATACTACCCAGTTACCTACATACCGACCTATTTACTTACTTCCTCTCAAATTACCTACTACATACCTACCTACGTACTTACCTACTACTACCTACCTACCACCTATATACTCTCTACCTCTCTTTTTACCTATTTACTACCTACCTACTACTTTCCTACCTACCACTGACATACTACCCACTCATTCATAACTGAGTATTGTTAGGCAGTCGCCCCGACGTGACGCGGTAGAACGCGGAATGGTTGGGCGTGGCCGCAGGGGGTCTGGTCGCGTTACGTCACGCGTTTAGCCGGGTTTTGGCCATCAGCTGCCTGATGGTATTTAAGGCGTTCGTCCGGTGGCGCGCCCCGCGGCAGCGTTCTCTTTGGTACACGATCTCAGCGTGAGTGCGTGTTCGCGATTCATTCAACTTATCAGCCTTACCCACCGTCTTCCACTGTTGCACGTTCAGTTTCGTGTGCGAGCGAGATAGTGGACACCGGTACTCCTGGGACGGATCAGAGTCGAAGGAGGACACCTACTGGAAGGTAGGCGGTATTACAGGCTGCTTTCGTAACGGGTATTTTTGGTTTACTCGGGCGCGTGAGGGGTTTCTTCAGTTTCTCGCGCCGATCGGGAGACCGTCGGTTTATTGTTTATTCGTGCAAGCGCCCACCCGAGGGGGTGGAGCGATCGGGTTCTTAGTTTCGTTTTTCTTTGGATGGCTGTGTGTGTTCCTATGTTCATTGTGCTTTTTCCCAAGTTCACACCGCCGATCTAGTGGCACGCTCCGTAGGCGCTGGTCTGCGGATCTCCAAACCGGGGTTCGAATCCGGGCCAAGCATCAGCCAGCGGTCACGTGATTGGGCCATCTTTAGTAATCACAGTTATAGACTGATCCCCCTTTAGTCGGGAATAAACAAAAAGGAAAAATAAAACCTTCGTTTTGTATCCGCATCTTGGGATCCTGTGTTCCTTTTATATTATTTAATTTTGTTCTTCGGTACAAGATCGTAACATAGATGTGGCGGTTCAGGTCTTGATGGGTATTTCTTTTCATACTCACGTTTTCCCCCACAGTCCAAAGACATGCAATTGAGATAACTTCTAGATACAGAATTGTCCAGGACTCCAAATTGTTCGAAGTGTTAAACATGATGTTAAATAAGATAGCGGTGAGAGGACAACTTCCTCATGATACCGTTTTGCAAAATAATCTATAGTGCACTTTATATGCAACTATATGTGCACAAGTTTTTAGTACCCTATTGTAAATGCCAGTTTGATGCTCCGTTAAGCCTTAGTAATATTGTAATACAGTGATTAATTTGCATGAGCAGTGTTATGCTTTTAGTGCTACTGTTTTAAGTATATAATGTGAATTGGCTAAAAGTGCTGTATTTTTAAATGCTGGGAAATGAATGGCAGTGGATTATTACACAAATATACATACTCATACATACTCATACCCATACATTTCCCATAGGGCTTCTTGTTTAAGTTAAGCAAACCCCAAATCTTATTTAAATAGACAAGAGCAACCAGTATCAAACCTTTCCAAGCTTTCTTTCCAAGTACGCACACACTTACTGTACTTGAAGTCCAAATGGAGTATGCTCTGGAAAACGCCCTTAATTCATATTGGTCTACATGAGCTGATCCAGACATCTTTACTGTATCCCATAATTCTGGTATTCTCCAGATCTTTAGCAGGGTAAATCACTTGTCAGACATTTTATTCTTATTCTTCATATTCTTTTGATCTCAAAGCTGCTGAGATTTTAGTTTAATCGTCACACATGTTAGTTTCCAATTTTTATGTTACAGTATGAATAAAATTAATTATTTACATGTTGCAATATTGGCAGATCCTGGAAAGACCTAGAGAATAATACAGCTTCACTCGGTTCATTTTGTAATTATAGAAGAATCTGTGATTTAAACTTATAAATTTAGGTTTAGATTTAGAATATGACACACTTACTGCGTAGAGAACAAATAAGAGTAAAACGATTTTAAAAACTTACGTAACATTGTTTCAAAATAGCAGTAACGGTTAAGGAAATAATGGTATTAAATAGGATTAACCAAAAGATCAGTCTGAGTTGTGGCTTTCCACTTTCTGTCAAATTGTGGAGCATAACTGTTCCCAAAGCACAACTGCAAACAATTAGTTGTACACCATATACTCTTCATAATCCTGTGAAAAGATTAAAGGGATCTGTATATATCTTGGTCTATATACGTAGAGCAAAACCAGAAACCACTGGACCATTAAAAATATGCGAAAGTATCATTAATGCATCACTGTCTTGTGTATTGGTGACTCGCCTTTGTGTGACGAAAATATAGTGAGATTTTGAACAAATGCATGCTTCCATCAAAGCTTAATAATCTCTACAGTATATTTGATATGCCCTGCAACACAAAATATGTGTGCTTGACCGGTCTGCTTGCAATACAGATCTGGTTGCAATTAACAATGTGTGGTCCATCATGAAGAGAAGAATCAGACAACAGTGACACTGGACTGTTGAGCAGCTTAAGTCTTGTATCAAACAAGAATGGAGAAAAACATGCAGTCATAAAGTTACAATACTGACTTTTCCTGACTGATTTAGAATTTCTAATACATTTTCAATACTTGAAGTAATTAACCCAATATGTACAGTGAAACACATTTACACACATGCTTGGTGTGGTGGGCAGCTCTAGCCACAGTACCTGGGGATCATTTAGGGGTTTGGTGCTTTGCTCAATTACACTCTAGTCATGATCCGTTGATTCTCGGAATCGAAGCGGCAACTTTTCGATCACAAGTCTGGTTCTCTAAGCACCAAGCAACGGCTACCTTTATAAAAAGTTTCATTAATACTCAGGGATAAACATGGTTCTGTACCAGCATTTTTAATGTTTTTTTTGCAGGCATCAAATCAGATCTGTTTTTTTTACAATATTGTTGAATGTAGTGGATTAGCAAAAATGTTCTACATCGATCAATTAAACAAAAACTAAAGAATAATTATATCATGGTATATTTTGTTAATAGAGTGTGTGCGTTTTTTGAGGCTAAGGTTAATAGATTATTTTGGAATTATTTAACTCAAGAAGTCTTATAGTAAGAAGAATGTGATGATTTGAAATAATCAACACAAAATCTATTGACACTTATAAAATCAAAACATTTTCATTGGGAGATCATAGTGCCCTACCGTTCAACTCTTAATGATGTATTTACTTTGCACAGAAAATACAGCTGTGCTATACTCTTCTCTAGACGTAGTGAATAAAATAAGGTACTCTGTCTGAAATATTCTTCTTGTTTTGATTTGTGGTCTTATTCTCTTTCCAGCATGTCCCTTCTCTGGCGAGAACATCTCAATGAAGCATAACGGCAACTTGCTAGCTACACATTTCAAATAAACCACTAATATTTGATAATATTATTATTTCTCAAACTCAGCTTTGAAGCACAATTTCAAATTGAAGTACCCCATTTATTTCTTAAATAATCAAAGAGTAATAAAACATTTAAGCCATAGGGTGCATTAACACACTCAGCTGACTTTGAGGAGGGGATAATATTTCGTTCTGGTCAAATTAAATTAGTCTATTTGTCAGTTGTTTATTTACCACCACTTAGTCTTATTTAATGTCATGGTGGGACACACATGGGGAAATACACTAAACACCTGTACACCATACCAGCCTGCTCCAAACATACTGTTGGAAGAAACAGGAGTTCCTTGGAGGAAACGTGGATATGACCAGGCATAGAGACCAGAGTAACTGTAAATAAAAGAGAACATATTATGGCCATTGAAACATCAAGAGGTGTTTATGGTCAGCCTTAATGAAGACCTAATGACGATATACATACTCATAATGGGATTCAAGATATACTGATATATATACTTATATACTGGGGCTACTGGGGCCCCGTATGTTAGTATCTCAACAGTGCGTCTTTGCCTCTTGTGTACAGGGTTGCGGACGAGTAAACATGTCAACTTCAAGTGCATTTACATCCAAACTGGACAACGCAGCAGTTCAATTAGTCTAACATTTTCCCATTGTTTATTGTTTCCCATGGAAAAGCGTTTCTCCAGTACAGTAGCATGAGCCACATGTCAACATACAAAAAGCACCTGCTGCAATGTATTGTTGCCACAATCCACTAAATTCTTTCTAAATTCTTCCCTAGCTTATATAAAGTCTATAGGCTAGGGGAAAATGATTTTAACAGCATATTCATTTGATGGTTCTAATGTTATTATATAATATGTATATTTCAGTAAGCTGTGCCTGGTCAATGTCATCACTGTGTTACATCATTACATTTATCTTAAACAGTGTTTTATAATCACGTCAGAATGAACAACATCCGCTAGCATAGTTGTGAACGGTTATACACTTGTGGTTTTATTAAAAACAGATCCATGAGCTTAAAGTTTGCCTTGGTCCTCTGTTCATGTCATCAGCATGTCAAATTCTCTTAAATTAAGTTTCGATCACAAACATATTATTCATTACCTAAGTATTACGTAAAATATCATATTACATATATGTAAATTGTTTGCATATTTTAAAGTCACATTACAGGTAAACTTATCCATAGCAACTTACAAAAGCTTTTCTGTAGTACCCAAATGGTCTCTCTTATGACAATGCAATTATAACATCCTGCACAAATATTAGGAAAGAGTGCATTGTCACGGTGTGTCTTTCCATACACTGTGCTGATCCACATTGTCCATATTAAAGTGTAGGTTAAAAAATGTATATGGCCGTTGCCCACTTTTGGACTGCAGTGGGGTAACATTGCAATGGGATGATAAGTGGACTGTCTGAAAAAATGATGGCTACACATTTGTTGAAGACCATTTTAAACCAAACACATGAAGTTTTTTTTTTACATTACAAGAATATTTGAGTTATCACAATAATTGACTAGGTATTCTCCTAGAGATTGATCATTAACATTAATATATTATAATTTGGTTTGAAACAGTGAAGGCTAGAGGAAGAGAAGCATACAGTAGCATCATAATTACACACAAAAAGTTAAATAAGTAAGAATAAAAGTAATACAGTAAGTAAATAATAAGGTAAGCAAACTATTTCTGTCTCTGTACATAAAGGAAGGTCTTTCCGATTTTGGGGAAATATCAAATAAACTTTTTTATTTATTATTTTTTTAAATAAACAACATTTGCATGTGATAATGTGTAGGCATTGATGATTTGTGTCTTCACACTCAACCAAAACATTAATTTTTGATAATAATAAAATGGTATGATGCTGCAAAGGAATAGAAATTGATGTGAAGTTATTCTTAATAAAACGAGTTATAAAAAAGAAAGAACGCTCATAAATCTGTGTTTAATATATGGGGTTAAGCTTTAGGCAAGGATATGATATCCATCATAGGATATCTTCCAGACATGTCTAGATATGAGCTGAGGCTTGGGTGTGTGAAGGAGAAAATGACAGGATGAGCCGAGCATCATCTGCGTAAGAGATGTCCGAGAGACCATGGGAGGATATGACCTCACCAACAGAGCGCGTGTATAGTGAAACCCACAATAAACAGATTATTATGTGTTTAATTATTTAGCGATAGAAGTGCATTTCTGCAGGAATTAGTAAACCCAAACTTTCACTGTATGAGCTTGAGTGTAGCCTGGTTCTGAGGTTATTGGATTTTGTTTTAATGTGAGACAGGTGGTGGTAACGCCTCTGCTATATGTCTGATTGTAGTTTAGTATGATTGGATTATTTTGCTGGCTTTTGAATTATGTCATTCTTGACCTGGCCAGAAAATGAGGCCATGTTCTCCGTTCAGCATCGGCTTTGGAGCTGAACAGAACGTCAAAGTGAATATCAGCCTTCTGTGTGAGCCATTTCAGAGAGGCAAATGCTGTGGATGTGTGGATGTGCGTGTGTGTGGTTTAGGCAGTGTTGTGCGTGAACGAGTTCAAAAGAACGTGTTCATTGAACACGCTCGTTTTTTCGTGAACGTTGAACTGAACGCAACACATTTTTTAATAAAGAACTTGAACGTGA
>JAOTRQ010103677.1:0-10061 GCA_028565875.1 Hoplisoma paleatum | reverse complement strand
CACACACACACACACACACACACACACACACACACACACACACACACACACACACACACACACACACCTGGTACAGTTAGGGGTTCGGTACCTTGCTCTAGAGCACTTTAGTCGTGACCTGTTAACTCTCGGAATCGAACTGGCAACCTTCCGATCATGAGTCCAGTTCTCTAACCACCAGATTACAGCTACTTTACATAAATTTATGTATAAGCAAAGAATGATCTTAAACACGTTCTTGTTAGTTTGTGAATTTTTAAATTATATTTTTATATTCAATTGTTATCGTGCACCAATGATCAGTTATAATCTGAACTAAAATGATTAGAACCAATTTGATCCAGGTTTAAACGGCTGGATTGAACCCGATTTCACTTGGTTGAATTTATTACATTAATTAAATATATAAACTTTTATTATATAATATATGTTCTTATTTTCCAAAACTTGTGTCACCAATTAGCAGTTAAGTGCTTGGCCCAGTGCAAAGAAAGTGTATGATGCTTTCTGATTAAATGTTCCCGCCTGATTCATTCAGGCACTCGTGTTATGAATGGACGTGGGCATGTTGGTACTAGAGAAAATACCACAACACTCATCTTAGTAGTATCAGTTTCAGTCACTACTCAAAGTGTGAAAACAGCCAGAGGACTCATGTCGGTTCCTCTGTAGATGACTTTAAACTAAAAAAATGCATTTTACAACCAATCAGAGCTCTGCAAGCAGGAAATAGGAAGAAGAAAGAGAAAGTAACCACGGCTGGCATGTGTTGGTATAGTCTGTATTTAAATAATGAAAAGAAGTACGATTAATTATGCATTTAATGTTTACGTCTATCCGTCTATCTATCTATCTTGATTTTATAAAACTACATTTCACAACGACATTTTATAAAAGAATAAAATAAGAGCCAGTCAGAACAGATTCGATCCAGTTTGGTCCTATCAGAACCATTTTGCTCCAGTTTAAAGAAAGTGCACCAGTCGGAACCAGTTTAATCCAGTTAAACTGCCATCACAGCCACTGGACCCCCAAAATTGTAATAATTAAATAAACATTTTAATTCAATTTGATAGGGTCAGAAATGGTTTTGTGCAGTTTGGTGGAATATTAAGTTTAATTCCGTCTGATCTGGTCAAAACCACTATAAACTGGTTTGATCCAGTCATAATCAGAATTATAAATAAATAAATATATGATCTAGTGACAACTCATATTTTCTGATCAAATATTTATTCATTCATAATTTATATATATATATATATATATATATATATATAAATAATCTGATGATGTCAACATGGCCAAAAGTGTAATAAAACCTTCTGCGTTACTTGTAATATCAGGAATGACACAAATAAATGTTTTACGTCATATGGTAGTCTAAATATTGCTTTATTTAGACTAAACTCACGGCAGAAGCTTAAGCTTTGGGTTGTAACCGCCAAAGCTGACCTTTCTGTGCATTTGTAGTAAACAGTCTATAACGGTCTGATATTTCTACACGAGTATCACTTCATATATCTGACTATCTACTATGTAGTCCAGATGGACTACATACGTGGCCACACTGCACGTATACACAGCTGATTCTTTAATATAATAAAACCATTCACTCATTGATGATCTAGGTTTAGTACTGCTTAGTCCTAGTTAGGGTCATGGTGAGATACACAGTGGGTGAATACACCAGTCTGTTGCAGGGTACATTTCGGTATCTCCAATTAATTTGTTTATCTGTACCAATATCATTCAAACCTCGCATTACCGTACCCAGGAATCGAACCCGGTGACAGCGAGGTGACAATGCTAACCAGTACGTCACTGTGCTGGTCTATATTCAAAACCACTTCATTATAAATCATTTGTTAAGGATGGTTATTTTATTTGGTCAGAGCTCATTTGATCAGCCTTTTTCCCCATAGAAATGTACAAGAACAGGTTTTAACCTTTAATTTAATTGGATCAGAGCACAACACAGTGATGACTGATATATACACACTGCCTGAAGGTGACTTCCTGACTCCTTCGACCTCACGCTGACCTTCAGCGTCTGGGAAGCAGCTGTTGTGTTTGACTACCTTGTGCTTGGAAACTCAACGTACCCAAAATTCCTGAATCTCACATTGCTGCCAGCCCAGCAGGCCAGTACCTGTACCACAAGCTCCCATGGATCCGCCCGTATGTGGGAACTCCTGAGGGAATCATGCTCAGTTTCCTTTCTATTCCTCCCACACATCATTTCTCTGCATGAACATCTCCGTGTTCAAATCTAACAGTTTATTTAGATGATCATGACAAGTGTGTGATGCAGGGGAGTGGATCGTTCCCAGCAATTAGATTCAGGTTAGCAGTTAAATTCCCAAAGTTAAGATTTATATTGGATATAAACTATGGTGTGCGATTACAAATTAGGTTACTGAAAATTATATATTTTTTAATAATATCACCCTGATTGATTTTACGTTGTATTATGAAGACTTTTATCATTTATTTTCAGCCGCACACTCTGATAAAATTGGTACACAAGAGTTTACGATGCAGCGTACATTTTTTTATGTACTCGAGTGGTAAAACATGCTAATACTATAGGGAAGACATCGATTCAGAACAAATTTGATCTGTGCACTGTGCACTAAAATGCACGATGTAAACAAAAGCTGGTGGATATTTTAACAGAATAGAGAACTGTGATCAAATGGTAGTCTGTCATTTCCCCCAAAGTCTAGTGTTTTATTTAAAGCAACACAACAAACAGTGATATTTGACAATTAATAAAGTATTTCTATTCTATTCTATTCTATTAATACTGAATATGACAAGAAGCGCTTGTCTGATAGTTTATACATAATATAATTTGATCTTTGCCCATAAAACACCTCAATTCCATCTGCATTAACACAGGTATCGAGTGGGAAGTGTCAGTGATGAAATCATAATCGTGCTTAATTCTTTTTGGATCCTCCTACAGTTTCTTCCCAAGTAGATTCGGGAAAGTGGAGGCTTATGAATGCATTCCTTTCATGCAAAGCGTGTCACAACATTATTCGAAATGATTCCAGGAGTTTCCTAATCCCACTGCAATAGTGTCAACCTCCATCATTGTGGTCATAATTCATCAGTTGAAATGTCAGTGTAGGTGAGCACAGGGAGCTGGTATTTGTCTTTTGACAAATACAAGATACAGGAGCGGACAAAATAATGGAAACATCAAAGAGCATTCAACAGGTAGATTCTAAAACAGTTAACAGTTTGTAGATTTATTTAATAATGGGAACGTTATGTAGTATTTTAATATGAACACGCTAAAAATTAGCTTGAAAAACATCCAAACAGTAAAAGTGGTCAATAGTTGAAGTTTATTGAAAAGTCCTCATTGTGTAAAGTACTGGAATACTATAAGAATTCCCAAGGAGCACCATTTTAATCTCTAGCCCAGTATCTTTAACACAAAGTCATTGCTGCTCAACAAGTTTAAGGGTCTGTCTGCCTATCTATCAATCTACATCTCTCTTCAATTGTGGCTATCTAGATCAGGATTTGGATCCTTCATCCTTGACAGTGGATAACGCCAAACTCTCGATCCAGATCCCACATCCATGCCGGCAGATCGTGTCCAGCTTGCTATTAAGTTCCTCTATCCACGCCAGCAGATCACGACTCAGCTCGCTACCTGGTTCTCCCCAGCACGCTACCATTCATGAATGAGAAATGTCAGTTCCTAGTTTAAGGGTCAAGTCTACTAAATTTAAGGAACAGAAAGAGTCGACTTACTGTAAGGGAACGTTGAGTAATACAGATTTGTATATCCTAATGAAAATGTTTGCACAAATTAGCTCTAGTTAACCAGTAAGCTTTTAATAGGACTGTGCCATCATCTACATATATATTACAGATTTAACCAATAAGGCTAATACATGCACAATTATCCATTAACCATGACGTGCTGTGTGACCATTTTGAATAGACCCCATGGGTTTTCTTGTGTGCGGCAATGTTAAAGATGTGTGTGCATGTGTGTCTGTCTGTCTGTCTTTCTGTCTGTCAGCAATGTACTGGAACCCTAAAAGCTGACCCCTATCCTCCTCAACCCACCCATCGACTGTGATTGGATAAGCTAATAAGAATGTGAATGCGAAGGAGTAATAAAAGTTCTACGCGCAGATTTTATAATCAATCATTTTAAATGTATAAATGAATAAATGTAAGATATTATGATTACAGATGATATATAATAGCATTGTCCTTTCAAAAAACCTACAAACTGTGTTGGGCATTGATTATTTTTATCAGTGAACATTTCTGAATAGAAACTAAACCCTGTGTCACAGACCCTGATAAGCATGACAGATCACAAAAGAATAATCAATTCCTTTCATCTAACCGATCAGAGCTTTTTCGCCGACATCCGGTTGTTGTAAATCCACATGCTTGTTTAAGATAATACTTTAACACTTGAACAAATACGGATTAATTCCCGACTAAGCCACTACATTGTCGTTGTGGTGACCGTTCATTATAAGGTTATAAAGGTTACGTTCCCTCAACTGATGCATCCCAGACATTCTTGTGTCAATCCATGGTATGAAGCCTGAATCACAGTGTTACTGAGTGCATTACTTGGCATGTAATGCAGTTATACATTGTCAGTGGGTTAAGTATTGCACTTAAGTGCAGTAATAACATTAACCTTGACATTATCCCGCTCCCACGGTCAAGCTTCAAAAGAAAGACTTGCGCAAGTCGGCACCTGCAAACAAAAGTTGATAATGTTCGTCGAGTGTTCGTTCTTGTTGAGAGTTTTATTTAATATGGATGGTTATAATTGAAGGAAATGACAATCGTAGCTTAGGTGGGGTTGACTTTGTTGAGTTTCCAGTGTAATCTCTGTAACAGTAACAGCAGCAGCTACAGCGCTAAACATTGTTCGGAAAAGGAAGTGAGATTAAATAAATAATAGTAACACATGGTCATTCATCTTATTAAGAGCTTTATTATAATCAGGGTTGCAGAGGGAAATCCACTCCAGACTGTTTATTTACTTTACATGCAAATCTTTAGCATTTCGCAGATGATTTTTACCCCAAAACAACTTAATAAGTATATAAGTGTACTGTCTGAGGTCTTGTTCAATGGCTTCAATCAGCAGAAAGCAATTAAATGTGAGATTATAATCAGCGATCTTTAAATGTATTCGTTTAGTCCACTGCATGTGTGCTCGATTTTTTTATTTAACCTTAAATTATTAATTGAATGTTCATAATTTAATTTAGTGTTACTCTTGAATCTGTCTTGCAGTTTTCAAAACATGTAGATGAGCTCCAAGACTTTTGGAGAGAGCATTCTGTGGACTGTTGATTAGAATCAGTACTGTATATGTATCCGTATAGGTCTGCATGATGGCTCAGATCGAGGTATATTGGATATACAAAATTGTCAGTGGTGTTCAATATAAACGTGTGTGCTGATGGTTATCAAGCCAACACCGGCCTTCAGGTAACTGTATTAAACTTGTGAACGAATGTACTTAGTGACTTTCCATCTTTAATTCATTGGTCAGTCACACACAATTACACAGTCGGTATCAGTAAATAACGTGTCATAAGGTCTTCTGTGGACAATCTTGCATCAAATTAAGTCAAAGTCTGTTTGTCAAGGCAACTCTTTAACTGCTTTAACTGTGCCAGAAGTGCCTTTCACTAAACAAACCTTAAATAACTGCTTACAGTAATTCCTGTCATTCCTGGAATCGGTTCCCAACCACTAAGCATGAAATGTGATGTCAAGACGAGGTACTGCACCAGTAATGACTTTCAGTCCCAGCAGTAAAGCCATCACTTTCTAGTAGCATGGTGTGAAAACAACAGTATTCCTGTACCGGTTGCATTCCAGACCATAGTATGAATTCACATACCCAAACAAAATAGCAGACACATGGCCAAAAGTATGTGGACATCAATTGCTAAGATCTTTAATCTTACCCATGTTTGAAGTTTCCAATATAAAATACACGACTCTTCTCTTGATGCTTAATTTGTCCCAATACTTGACTTATATAACATCTGTCAGTTGTGGCTGATAATATTATATTCTTTATATTCTTTGTGTGTTCGTAAATGCTGCACTCAATTGACAGCTTAATGCTTAAATGTTATAAATGAGTTATTAACCCTTTAAAGATTAAACTTCCAAAACATGGGCCAACAGTTCTGCTTATTAAAAAACTGCAGCGTATATTTGACCTCATGTGTAATACATACACATTACATATAAGTAAAATAAGAAGACAATGCAAAGCATATATTAAATATGGTACCCTTTGTGTTGTGTTATAATTCTATGAAACACTCTAAATGAACAGGCCGACGAGAAGTCACTGGACAAGAACCAGACATAAATTAAAAAGTTGAGTAAATGAAAAACACACTCAACCGCACTTAAGTACATCACAAATCCCATGGCCACACAGGTAATCGAAATGAGAAGCACTTTTTTTTGGGTACTCTTAAGTTCCAGAAAGCAAGAGAGATGAAAGAGAGTATGAGATGGGAACGGCAGTTTGGAACAGGGGGTGGTGGTGGGGGTGGGTGGGTAAAAGCATTCAGCTGGTATAAACGTACAGGCATCAGTTTACAACCTTTTAAACTTAAACACATCACAAGTGCAAGACATAAAACAACTGTCGCCCTCCCACAAGCACACACTTCCTTTCTCTGTGATTACCAGAAAATCCTTTAAATTCACCACAGTGACCCTACCACTGACCTTTGAACTTTGCTGGACAAGAGTTGATGGCTGCTCAGATGATCTGACATTTTTTGTCTCTTGTGAGTCTGCTTCGGGAAATGAAAAAAAGTCGAGACAAATCTTAAAGATTCACACTGTGAGGATAAATGAGTGGACTAGACGTCTGTCAAAAAACTTTATTTAAAAGTTTATTTGACACAATTGTAGTAAGTTTTCTTTTTGACTTTAACCAATCATCTCAGTTTTCTTTGATCCAGTATTGCAAGGAATGAGAATTAATAGATTAATAAATACAGGAACATCATTCAGTTTATGCAAGACTTGACAAGGGGCAACAGTTCACATTTTGGATGTTTTAACTGACAATAACCTGAAGCATACAGCCAGTGAACAATGGCATGGCTGGAAGGCAAGTCTCTTAATGTTTTTCATGGCCCTGACTGATCCCGGATTTAATCCCAAACATCTTTGAAGACACCCAATGATGGAAGTTGACAGATGTTTACCATTCAGTCTAGCAAAGCTCGAGAGGATCTGCCTTAATCGCTGTGATGAACTGTGGAAAGCCTATAAGATCTGGATTCTTTTTTCTTCTTCAGATTTTTTAATGAATCTTAGCTTTGAAAAATAATACTAAGACTAATTAATAAAATGGGACGTATATCTATACTAAATAAGTACAAAACAATGTATACAAATATGTTTCATTATTATAATATTTATTATTATTTCTTAACCAGTAAACAAAAAACGCAATTTCAGGCACTACGATGACAATTAGACTGTGTGTGAATTTGGTATCAGAGACAGTGTATGCCAGTTGGTTGACTGTTGGGCTATCATATAGAAGATTGGTGTTCGAACAAGACCCCAACTTCCATACAAGTTGGGATATGCAAAGAAAGACTTTGTATTACACGTTCGTATATGAGTTATGACAAATAAAGCTATTCCATGAGTTTTTTTTTATCTGTTATTATATCTAGTTAAAAAAACCCAAACCGTTACTATCACGTAGTTTTCAAGCCACATATTTGAATCTATCAAAAAGACACAGATCATGGGCTGATTTTGAGCCATGCATCTGACTTCATAGACTATTCCAATGCTTAAAACCCAGTCTCATAATTGTAGCCGTAGTTATTTGGACAAAGACATTAAAATCTATCATGGACCACAGTCACTTGTGAGCCATTTACAGACTATGTGAATAGCATCTTACCGGCTTACTGCATAGCATCTTACTGGCTTCTTCCATCCATCTGCCTTTCTGCTGGTGGACTGGCCCTACTGAATGGCTTAATTGGCTCTTGGTATGTATGCAAGTGAGTATGTGTTGCCCTGAGATACATTAGTACCATGTCCGTCTTGTCTTCCTACCATGCAATCCGCTAGCTATACCTCAGCAACCATGTTATACTATAGCAACTGCTAAACAATAAGGGATGGACATTGTATTAACAGTCTGGCATAGCATAGAGATCTTGAGCAGCACCCAAGCAACCACCTAAAATACTTTAACAACCAATGGCATAGATTTAGAATGGATGTGAGGTGACCGATAATTTGATCCCACCTAACCCCATCCCCTCCAACCCCTTAATGCGACACATGGGTGTCAAAATCAAGTGAGGATAGCAACAAATCTATGCGTATGACAACAACATCTGCTGTGTGGTGAGTGGATTCTAAGTGATGGGCAAGTCCTTAATGAATCATCACATAATGGGTGCCAGATTGTGATGGCTAGATGACTGATGCTGATCTTGAAGGGTGTTCCCAGGCTGCAGTGGTCAAGTCTATTAAAAGTGGTCCAAGGATGGAACAGCGGTGAATCTAGATAAGCATCATGGCCGGCCCAGACACACTGATGCAGGTGGGGAGTTAAAGCTGTCCCGTCTGGTCCAATCCAACAGATTGTAGGCTACTGTAGGTCAAATTGCTAAAGAATTGAATGCTGTTCTGACAGAAAGGTGCAAACACGTTGTATACAAATGCATTGCATTAGAGTCGGTGTAGGGCTGCACAACGCAATTCAGTCTTATCCCTTTTTATTTGATGATGTTAGTAAGACTTTAGCAATGACAAGTCGAATAAATGTAGCGCAGTGTAGATGTGAGGTCCAGTTTCAGTCTGACATTGGGATTGCCCCCTGCAGCACCACGACACGACCACTTATGTTCTCACATTCTGCTAAAGAAAGTTTTGAATAATCACCAATCAGAGATAGTAAAGGGACTGCCCTGGCTGTTTCACCCTACTGAGAAATGACTCAGTAACTGGAAATACAAGCATGAGGGACTGATTGTACATCATCTTAATGTACAGGATCTAAAAGTCCAAAACAAGTGACACATATGGTGCTTCTGTAAATGCATGCATCTTTAAAATAAGGTATATGATAATGTAGACATAATTCTTTTATAATAATGTCCGCTAGATGGCACCAAGCTGACTATTCGCAATTCTTCGTTATAATCGGAGAGTTCGGAATCTCTATGCCGATGTGCTAATGGAATGTCCAGCTAGTAATGCAATGTTATTGTTTAAGTCAGACTAGTGATGTTTGAATATACACAGATCTGTCATCAATTGTATCACAGCATGTCCCAAGTGTGCAAGTGCACGATTTAGGGCGCCTGATGTGTCTGTATTGGCGGCTCTATTTGTAACGTTTATAATCTCATAACAATCAAACAAGTAAAAAAAATCCTACACTGCTTAAATGGAATGTGGGACATTATTCGAACAAGTAGACTGGTAAGATACCCAGGTGGCACTGCCACTTCAAGGCAAGAAGATCTTGGCTTCAGTCCCCAGGTGGAAATAATTCAGAGTTCTCGCTTTGTCTCTGTTTTCTTCAGATGTTCTGGTTTTACACTTCAAAAACAAGCAGTCAGAGTTATTGGAGGCTTTATGGTCATAAAGGTGTTTAAACGTAGTGCATGTCTCAAACCCAGATAAATAGCGATGCTTGTCTCCTGGTAGTCATCATAGGAACAATGCCAAGTCAATAATGTCGATATACGAATGATCTGATGTGGCAGCCCTTAATGGCAGTCAGAAAAAAAACATTGAGAAAAACATATAGTTAGACATGCAGTGTTGTGCGTGAACGAGTTGAAAAGAACGCGTTCACTGAACACGCTCGTTTTTTCGTGAACATTGAACTGAACGCAACACATTTTTAATAAAGAACTTGAACGTGAATGAGTTCAAATTATGTATCATGAACGGCAGACATCACAGTAAATGAACGTTGGAATTTGTTTTTCATTGAAAACTGAGTGACGTCTGTTTTCTCTTTTGAAACG
>JAOTRQ010103666.1:0-10061 GCA_028565875.1 Hoplisoma paleatum | reverse complement strand
TAGGTAGGTAGGTAGGTTGGTAGGTAAGTAGGTAGGTAGGTAGGTAGGTAGGTAGGTAGGTAGGTAGGTAGGTAGGTAGGTAGGTTGGTAGGTAAGTAGGTAGGTAGGTAAGTAGGTAGGTAGGTAGGTAGGTAGGTAAGGATGTATGTGTGTATGTATGTAGGTAAATAGGTAGGTAGATTGGTAAGAATGTAGATAGGTAAGTAGGTAGGTAGATTGATAGTTAGATGGGTAGGTAAGTAAGTAGGTAGGTAGGTAAGGATGTATGTATGTAAATAGGTAGGTAGATAGGTAAGAATGTAGATAGGTAAGTAAGTAGGTAGGTAGGTAGTTAGGTAGGTGGGTAAGTAGGTAGGTAAGTATGGATGTATGTAGGTAAATAGGTAAGAATGTAGATAGGTAGGTAAGTAAGTAGGAAGGTAGGTAAGGATGTATGTATGTAGGTAGGTAAATAGGTAAGAATGCAGCTAGGTAGGTAAGTAAGTAGGTAGGTAAGCACGCATGTATGTAGGCAGGTAGGTAAATAGGTAGGTAGATAGGTAAGAATGTAGATATGTAAGTAGGTAGGTAGATTGATAGTTAGATAGGTAGGTAAGTAAGTAGATAGGTAGGTAAGTAAGTAGTTAGCGTTATTAATCCCTTTAAGAGGCAGCATCATCAATTGATCAAAACCAGGTCAGTTCTACCAGCTGTACTAGTACCGTACATGCACATAGTGACAAACATTTTCATTAAGTTTAATTGACTAGCCTAGAGTCTTGTCATTACTCCAGCAGAGTCGACTTCAGTCCGACAGCAAAACAGACCTTCTTAATCTTTGAAATGCAAATTTCTTTCCTCCCCAAATCAACAAACGGAGGAGAGACACAAATTCAATAAGCATTAGATCTGTCGCCAGCCGCCGCATGATGTCCGCAAATATCCCAGCCGTTGTTTAGGCCTTAGCGTGGTGCCTGGTGGGAGTTATTAAGCAGATTGCTGGTGAACCACAGGCCTTTGCTTGTTGTTTATGTGGAAGCGGCCTCATGCTGAGAGGCTGGAAGGAGCAGCTGTGAGACATAAACCACATCAGCAGGACGCTAATGTTGCTCATCATCCTCGTCCTCTTGTGTGGGCTCATGGAGTTCTACCAACGTCTCAGCTAATGTGTCACCTCACTTCTCAAAAACAAGAAGGTCAGACTAATAAAAAAGTTTATCAAAAGCTAATGTTCCGCATTTATAACGATCTAAACTTCAGTATATGATGTTGGCTCACACCGGCTACAGCTAAGGTCAAGACTCACATGCACATGTCGGGACGTGCATCTAAAGTCAAACAGAAAAGTTGCAATTTTAATCAAGAACAACATCGATTGCAAAAACAGGAATTGAGTTAAATGAAATATTTCATTTTATATGGGATGTTTTATATATCTAGTTAAAATATATTATGGTTTGCTGTATAGAGTTTAAACATTACTGACTAAGAATAACATTGACACCCACATGAATAATTGATTTAAAAAAAATCCTGATTAAAAGTGCTTTACAGACTTCTAAATAGATCTAAACACATCCAGAACTTAAATAATAAATAATAAAAGTCTTTCTTTCATTAAAGAAAAACGTAGGTTTTGTGTGCAAAAACTATAAGTAGATTTGGATTAAATCTGTTCTATTAATTGCAACAATTTCAGTATTAATATAATTTTCATTAAATTTGTGTTAATTGTGCAATTATACTTTGATAATAAGTTCCACTTTAACGACTTTTACAAGTGTTGTGATTGCAAATCCACTAGATGGCGATGTAACTAACAAAATCTTTCTTTTTGCTCTTTTACAAAATGAACGAAACACAAAAAATTCGCAAAATATGTAGAGAAATTTTAATATTTAAAAACAAAAAGAACTTCATAAATATGTACAATTAAAATAATAAATGTGATTTAGTAGAACTGTAAACTTATTTTTAAGGGAGAACCGTGAACTTTTATTGTAGAATCGTGATTTTTTTTATAGTACTGTAGAATTATTTTATACTAAAACTGTGAATTTATATTTGTTTAAATTACATTTCTGATGTAAAAGTACGTTTACAGTAGTGTTATAAATATTTCCTCGAACATTTTCCCCTTACAATAAAGCATCAATTCATTGTATTATATCTTAGATTTCTGATCCAGTTGTAGCCACAATCGGTGTCGTTACTGTTTCTAACCGAGACTGTTGTGACCTCAAACAATCTAAATGCATGAAAATGTGTTTAAAGAGTCGCATACAATTACAGAAAGTGGAGCTGGAACATCCTGGCTTTCCACCTCTCATCAGGTTGGACTGGTTTCACATGTTTGATGTGACTGGAACCTGCTGAAGCTATGAAAAGCAGCTGAAGTATGTAGTACCCATGATGATATTTAAACATGGATCTACATGTTTGGAGGACATGACGACGCTTTGAGAGCTCGATGACATAAGAACTTTACGTCACAACTAGATCTTCGTGTGCTGGTGTTCACAAACAAGTGCAGATCAGGTTCTTCAAGTGGGTTTCTGGACTTACTGATCATAGATTAACATTGATCAAAATAGTGACTTATCCCTGCTAAAAAATCAAACCCTGTGCTGTAAAAACAAACCCTGTGCTGGCTGGTTATTTCTTGTTCACTACCTCTTGAGCTGTATTGGTTATTGTATGTTTTTTAGCAGGGTATAAAACAATTTGAATAGAACTGTGAGATTTGCACCGTTATTATGATCACATTATTTTTTACTTTATTGTTTTGTATCTGCACGTGTTTGTATGTATTTGTTCTTATTAAATGTTCTTATTCATCAAAATCCTGCTGAATATTTTGTTCAAGACCACCTGGTTTATGAAGGAATAAAAATACCCTGAACTGGACAAGAGTTAGTTAACAAGCTATAACCAACCAGTACAGGGTGTTTTTTACCAGGATTGTTTTTAAAATGGATCTTTTAGCAGGGGATGATAACTGACTCTTTAATTTACAGGTTTATGATAAGCATGTTACACTTATAAAGCCAAGTGAGCCTGAAATGAACAGATTAAAGAGACTTCTTGTGGGATGCTGTCTACCAAAACCTTCCAACACAACAGTCAGCAATCTGTGTGTTAATAAAAGCACCCGTCATCCATCCCACAACCACTATTTGAAGGAGCCAAAGATCATCAAAGTGCATCTGGCATAATAATGTAATGTCAACGCAAACATTTGGACCATGACCCACTGTAGTGACCCCTCACAGGGAGAATCGGAAAAGACTCATTACCAATAAAAAAACACAAGCTTGTAGGTCTGTTCTGTATATTTCGTAGGCATGCACACCCTAGCTTTTCTAGAAAAGGTTTCACAATTAGTGTCACTAATGGCTAATAAATATACAGCAAGGCTCCATTACACAAACATTCTCCTAATCATAGATCTTTCCAATGTTGTGTCATTTTGAGGTCAGGGTTGATGCAATAAAATGTGCATTAATCTACTTTTACTCTATAATGTTACATTCTCCATGGCTCCTGTAAAACGCTGCACCCTTAACGCTTAAATCTTGTAAAATCATCATCTATGGTTACGACTCCAAGTCTGGGATGGATTATAAAGAGAATCACATTAATAACATGCATCAACATCACTCTCTTATCAAACCATGATCAGATAGTCCACGTGGTTACACAAGGAACGGTTTACAAGGTGCCAGCTTCATGTGACACGTGTCTTCACCACCCATAATCAGCAACTCCCAGACAGTAGAAGAAACTACCCAGTAGTTACCCTACGTTAAGATATGCAGTGATTTGCTTGCTGTTATAATTGCTTATATTTGCTCTTATGCGATCATAGTTCAACACACTTTACTGACCTTTACTACACACTATTTAGACAAGATAAAAATATATATGACCACAAATGTGATTCCTCACCCAGTTTTTATCACACAATAATTCCGTTCCCACCAACAATACAATTTCTGATGAACAGTATTTCTTATAAACTGTCAACGACATCGTCCATCACACTGTCCGTCTGTATCTGAGTAAGTTCGACATTTTTATAAAAACTTTCTTCTCCGTTTATAGTAGGAAGCAATCATGACATGTCACAGCAGTGAAGATAAAGTACGTTCCTTTCTGTGGAATGATCTGTTTCTCTTGGTACCTGCCACTTCGTTCTGCTCCATTGCACTGCTGCTGGTCTAAATGTGTGGTTAGTAAATGAGCTTAATCCTCCAGGTGGGGTCAGGTGTCCGTACGTTGACGCGGTTCCGAAAGATACCACCTCATAAGTCAACTTAACGTAAAAAATACGCAAGCTCGATTGTTTTGTCACCAATGACCAGCAGCTGTTCTCATACAAGAACGTCTATATAGTTTTATGTACAGAAATTTTATTTGTATTTACGAATTTATCTTGAAGTAAAAGTGTCAAAAATAAAAAGCCTCCCCAATCCAGCGGGATTACTGTACAAGATAAAGTCAAGGACTGAACTTTTGAAGATCAGTATTTCTGTTAAAGACGACAAAACTTGCTAGTAAATATTCTTAGTAAACATTCTTAATCTTTCATCAGGCCCAGTCTCTTTAGGGCCTGCTTGTGGTTGTCTTGCTTGTTGTTTTGGGGCGAGATGTGCACACTGATGCCATGCGACCGCAACGCCTTCTGCGATTCCATGCTCATCTGCGTAGGTGGATGAATGAGCAATGAGTTCCGAGATCTCCTGATCTCTGGTTCTCGGTTCAACTCAGAAGGCAGCTGGTCGATACCGAAGTCCTTCCAGCTGCCCGCAGAAGCAGGTCGAGATCGATTTTTTCGCAATTCTCCGGGCTGCAGGTCCTTGTCGCTTGTTTCCAGACTTCCTTCTTGGGAAGGGTTGGAGCGCTCGAGTGTGAGGCTCTTTTGGTCAGTCGGTGGTCTCTCCAGCGTGGCCGATTTCACCTGAAAAGGTCTTTGACTGGGTGACCTTGCGATTAACAGATTGTCCCTCGCTCCTACTTTAGGAGGTGAATCGGTCCGCAGTGCAGGAAAAGGCTCGGCGGGTAAAGCATGAGTACCTGCGATAAAGGAATTTTGAGGAGGCACCCGATATGATGTACTACGACTGAGGGCCGAGTCTGTTTCATCGGTCTTTAGCAATCCCAGTTTCATCAGAGCCTCGGTGTGAACCTTCTGTGGGTTTATCATCCCACGATCACTGGGTGAGACAAGTGAATGACTGGGTGCAGCATCTTTGTGGTTTTTTAGGACGATGCTGGAAGGTAATTTCTTGGGTTTGGGTGCCACAGCTGGTGGGCTTTTAGGTTCCCCAGAGTCCACCGTACAGGTTGAACGTGGATCCAGAGCAGATGCAGAAGCAAGAAAACTTGCTTGGTTAGATACCTTTTGGGACGGAGGTCGCACTTCAGGTACAGGTACTCTCTCAGGGACTCGTTTCATCGAGGCTTTTTTGCGCATGTCTTCCAGTGAGCTAGGGGTCAACATTCTAGGGGATGAAGTTGTCGGGCTGATAGAGCTATTCCCGTCATGCGTACCAAAACTGGAACGAGGAGGAATTCTTATACCTTGTGGCAATGACTGTTTCTGGAATTGGGATAATTGTGCTTGAGGTTGACTCGGTCCTGGCGGCAGAGGATTCACTGTAGAACGAAGTCTTGGCTCATCCATGAAGGCCGATGGAGGAGGAAGAAGTTCCATGACCAATTGGGATGCGGTGCTTCTCTGCCTTTCTATCTTAGGACCTTCCTGGGTCTTCGCAACAGTGGAAACGGCAGATTTGTTGGGAGGCTCTGGAATAAATGAAGGAGGTAAACTAACAGGCCGGTCATTTGATTCAGGTCTTTCAGAATGGAAATTAAGACGAGTGGTCGTTTCGGCCCGGACCCTCATTCGTACATCAGGACTTGGAGCTGCACCAGGACTCGAAGGTGATTTAGGTGGTCCACTTGCCATGAAGGTTGTAGACTTGACTGCAGGAGAATTAGGTCTACTGGATAGAAGAACCGGCTTTTTTACTAGACTGGCACTGCCATTGGCGATGACTAGTGGAGTTGGTACAAGCACACTTTTGAGTTTATTGTCTTTTCTTAAGATTCTGTTGGGATCATCGTGGTCCAGAGGCTCTGAAAGAAAACAACAACGACAAATGGGTAAATTATATATAAAAATATAGAAATCCTGCAGATCTTATTAGATTAGAAACACAAATTGATAGAGACTAGAACACATGCTAGTCACTTGTCCACTCTCGTCTAGTCATACACACTGACCCTAACTGCATTACACTTAGACAACCCTAGACAACCTCATCCCTGCTTCCCGGCTTATACCCTCCCCGTCCAAAACGGCGACACTAGCAACTATATTTAGGCAAGTTCTATAAAATAGAATCCAAAGCCTTTATTTGTTATTACACATATAGAGATGTACAATACAGTGCGATTCTTTCTTCGCATGTCGTAACTTGTATGGAAGTTGGGGTATTACAGGGATAGCGCTATTACAGGGTCGGCCATCATACGGCGGCTGTCTAGCAGAGCCTGGATTTGATCTTCCAAAATCCGGTTGATAGCCCAATGCTCTACCAACTAGGCTACACCGTCTTATGTCATATGTGGGATCAGCTTTATACACAAGGAGCCACATCTTGATAAGGATTTTGTGCACAGGCGCCATTAATCAGTCAGCAGAGGTTATAAATGCACCAGGAATGCAAACGGAAAACTGGTTCAACTCTGCTGCAGTTTTAGTCTTAAAAGACAAATGGAATGTTTATAATTTTTGATAAACAAAGTTCGACAACCAAAAATGGACAACATGGCGGTGAGCGCAGGTAAAGTGAATGCAGTGCAGAACTCATGTCGCCTGCCATGTTGCATGTTCATACGCAGATCGGTGGTTCGAAGTTCAATCCGACTGAACGTTGACCCTGTTTGTCACGGATCTGTTCAAACCGCCACCAATCATAAACTGTTTATGTCACCAGACAAACGGTTTCACAAAATCCCCAAATCCTTTCAACTTTATCAATTTAACTTTGATTACAATCATGAAATTGTGAGATTGAGGGTTAAAACTGAGCAGCCGTCATGGTGCCGTCTGTTTGCTGATCACAGTCCCATTTTAACAAATGTTAAAACGATTAGCTGTTGTTGCCATGGGAACACAAATACACTGATAAAAGTCATATAAAGAATTATTAACCCTTAGAAAGGATCCGAAAAACTACCATTCGGTGATTTACACACATTTCAGATGGTGGCGATTAGAGAACCGGGCTCGTGATCGGAAGGTTCGATTCCGAGAGTCGAGAGGTCGCTGCACACCGTGTGTGCTCACTTCTGCCCTCTAATGTGTATAAATGTGTGTTTCAGTGTACTGGTTAAATGCGTAGGAATAATTCAGCTGTGTGTATAAAGCACAGTAAGCTTGCTCCTTGGTAGCATTTGGTTTATTGTACATGGATCTTTGATTAGCATAATTAGCATTTAGCAAGTATAAGCTGTTGAAGCCTATTGACTATAAAAATATATATTTATACTGCATGCTAACAACCTGAATTCCACCCGGTTTGATTCTCGATGTAGATCCCCTTAAAGTGTCATGCACAGCGAGTGGCAGTTTTTTTCAAAAGTCCATTGCAACACCCTACAGGCACAGATTTTTACAAAGCCTGTTCGTTTATCTGCACTTTCTCGCCGCCGCTGTTTGCAGGCATGTATTCCAGACTCTCTCAGGCATAAACTCGTAAAAAAGTTCTCAAGTTCTGTGTCTTTCAACTTTCAGATGGTGTGCAGAATCTCTATTGAAAAGTGACGTGCAGCTTTTCCGCCTGCAGCAAAGGTGCAGCTAATGAGGTTCTCGTCTTATTCACATTCCAGGTCAACACAGAGATGCAGCGTTGCGTCCGAATGGCTTCGTCCTTGTAGTAGCCAAATTACAGACGTATTGAAGGAATTTAGAGTTTCGTACTCACCCGTTAGGGAGCTGGGGTGCACCGATCTGCCGGCTGGAAACGGCAGCTCTGGTTCGTCGTTTGACAGGCCGCTGTCGTCCTCGACCTCAAGAGATTCGATGGTCTCCTCCAGGAACATGAGACATGCTCGTTCCTCAGGAGAGAGGTGCTCCATACTGTCGTCACTCTACAACGTAAATGTACAAATCACATGTCACGAATCGAGGTAATACTGGAGCCGGCTCGATACTATTATGGCAGGTCTGATACCGATACCAGTACTAAGAAATGAATATTCTGTAATACAGGTACTTCTTTAAACCCAATTAAACTTGTATTTCATGACATGCTTATGCTGATGTACTTAATCTGTGGGGTAATTTAGGTTTTTGATTGATAGCTACATATGTTCTGATTTGGAATAGCATAGTTTCCAATTTGTAACGATGTAGTTTCCTTTATATTATAGATTGATTTAACTATAAATGTGTACCGTCTCTTTAAGGTACCATCGTTCCCCAATCAAATAAATAACCACTTCTTTAAAACTGATGAAACTTGTATTTTATGTTGATTCACTTCATTTCCGAGGTTTATTAAGTTTAAGTTTATTCGATGAATGTGATTAGTATGGTTTCTAATTTGTGTAACTTTCTAGTTTGATCTAGATTAATGTGCCATGTTTATGCGCCAATAAAAGTGTGTACTGTCTCTTTAAGAGGACAACATTCTCACAGAAAGGAAAGTGTAGCTTAAAAGCACATGGATGATTTACGCTAACTCTTTAAAATGTTGTCTCCCTGTAATTTCCCTCATGAAGGGATCCATCCATCCATCCATCTATCTATCTCCTAGTGATCCGTGCATCTGATTATCTGATTGGTCACCCTAAAAAGACTCACATAGCCGGAGTTGATGCTGATCATGCTGTCACAACTTCCCGCACTGTTCATAATGACTGGAGATCCCGATCCTGATCCAACTCCACATTGCCTGGAGTTATACATCGGCACCGGACATGAGGACGGATTATAGTTGGTCTGGAAGCTTCGATGTGTGTTAGAGGAACGTTTAGAGGCACGCTGTAAAGCAAACAAACAAAAAACGAAATGACAACAAATGAGCAAAATATGCGTGCACAGTACACATTCCTCCGCGTTTTAGCTCCATCCGTGCAGTGAAACACATCGACACACACGAGTGAACACACACTAGTGGGCAGCAGTGAGCGCACGTAGCCGATGCAGCGGGGAACACAAGCCACGATCGCCAGGGGACTAGTCAATCTGGTCCCACTGTGATATACAAGATGCTTCATGATGCACACAGTTGCCTGGTGGTTAGGACATTAGTGTATAAATGAACATTTAGAGCTGAAACGTCGTCGTTTATTCGTTTACTGAACACGTTTTATCCACTTTCGTTTCATTTCAGTGACGTAAGATGCACAGTTAATGTGCAGTTTCAAAATTGCAAAAACCGGTGTCTGGAAGAGCGGTTATTGTCTGGTAAATACAAGCTTGTGTACAGGAACAAAGTGCTTTTTTATTATTATTATTGCTAGGTAATAAACATCCACAATGCAAGATTACACTAGACTAGTGACAGAAACATATTAAGCTCTTATGGGTGGATCCGAGTCAAACGTAAAATCGTTCGAGTTTATATCCAGCGCTCTTGAATAGTCTGGGAGAGGAACGAGCTTTATGGAAAACAAAACCAGCCTGAATGCCGAACATTGTTCACACAGAGATGATTTCAAGTTCTCCGGCATACCAAAGGCCTTTAATGTTGTTAAACCCTGATTACTGAATGGAGAGTCGTACGTCATTAAAAGATGCACAAAGACATGAAGCCGTTCGGTCCTCCCTGGGAACCTGAATGGCGAGTAGGTAGGGCGATGGAGCTTCAAACTCCACCTGCACATTCCTGATCATATTAGTCTTGGAAAGTTATTGTGCGTGAAGTCGTCCTTCTCGTTTCTGGTTAGGTTCTGACATGCTAGTACCTTTTTTTCTAACCTGTAAAAACAATGACATTAAAAAGGATGGACGGGGAGAGGTTTGACTTCGAGAAGGGGGGGGGGGGGGGGGGGGGGGGAGGGGAGGG
>JAOTRQ010103655.1:0-10062 GCA_028565875.1 Hoplisoma paleatum | reverse complement strand
TTTTTTCTGGTGTATCAAATACTTATTTCCCACAATAAAATGAAAATTAATTATTTAAAAATCATACAATGTATTTTCCTGGATTTTTGTTTTAGATTCCATCACTCACAGTTGAAGAGAAACTATGATAAAAATTACAGTCTTCTACATGCTTTGCAAGTGGGGAAAACCTTAAAAATCAGCAGTGTATCAAATACTTGTTCTCCCCACTGTATTTCCTGGACTCTGTATTAGAACTTAAGCGGGACATTCAAAGATCTCGCCACAGAGGAGAAAAACTATTTGTAGCAGTTTTGTTGATCTTTGAACAATTAAAAAATTTAGAATTAATGTTTGATTCGTAATTCTTGGAGAATTTCTTTCATTTTTGTTACTTGTACAATTTATGTCATCACTATAGGAGACTTAATTTATGTTACAAAATTTGTAAGCTTCTAATAATGTAATGTTGAGACTAGGGATAAATATTCAGCAAGATTAAATACGTATCTATTCACTTGGAAAATGATTCATACTTGTGATTCTGTTAAGAAGAAAAAACATTGATTTCAAACAGCAGTGGGCACTGGTACTATATATTTTAACACAAAATATATTTAGAAATACTTTTGGAATTACCACAGAAATAAGGGAACAATGTACAAACTATTAAAATAATAATATTTTTTCATTCCCTTTATAGGTGCCCCAGCCCCGAGGACAGCACTGTTAAGATCTTGCAGAATGGAGTCGCCACCTCAGGCCACTTCTCCTTCAACATGTTCACCTTCACTTCCTCCTCCATGACCAACGTCTACCTGCACTGCAAGGTGCACCTGTGCTTGCTGAAGGAGGGCAAATGTGCTTCGGTGGGTACTGAACACACTGTGTGTGGAGTTTGCATGTTCTCCATGTGTTTCTTCATGTGTTTCAGTTTCGAACACAGTTCAAAAACATATAGGTGATTTGTTAACAAATATGAATATACTGTAAATATTTGTCATATATAAAATCGTACATTGTACAACCCACAGATTAGCCACAATAGTACATTTAACAATGAAAAGATGAGAAGAAACATTTATGAACAGTGCTCGTGTCAAACACAGTGCTTTTGGTCAAACACATACCCAGAAATTGTAACAAATCATTATTTAGTTCATTATATTCATATAAAGCTTGTGCTGGTTATATTAATTCTAACAAATATGGATATAATGATACACTCTACCCAAAATGCAATGCTATTCACAATATATTTGTCTTTGTGACTAAACAATAAATGTATTTTCATTTGTGTGGATGTACAAACTCCACCAAAATACTAAATTCATGTTTTAATATAAATGTGTAGCGCAAGCGCTGCTGTTTACAGTGAATTAAGTAAATGCTCTTAAAATGAATTGTTTCATATGGATTCGTTTGAGATTGTTTCATCCCTATTAATGTATAAATAATTTCGTTCCTCAGACCTGTGGAGTTGGTGGAACCCCCGCTAGACGTCGACGATCTCTGGACGTCCATGACAGCGCCTCAATCTCCATGGGCTTCCATTTATGATCCAGTGATGCATCACAAACTATGAATCACAAATGTTCAATGTTATATTGTTCACTGTTTTAAGTAATATTATATAAAGTGGTTTCATTTGTGATTAAACTGTGGTTGTGGTTGCAGACTGACAATTAAACTAAAAATATGTGATATCAAATCTTAAAAATATGCTGTCAAAATAAAAGTATGTTAAACAGTATGCCGACTTTGTACTTATTAAAATAAATAAACCATAAATAATGTCACCGCCGTCTCACCGACCCTTTCAACTTTTTAGCTTAAAGCTTTTGTAAACAACATCAGTCGCCTTAATGAGACTGCAAAATATAAAACAAAAAAAGGAAATAGTTCTAGGTTCTGATTTAAATGGTTTTAATATGGAGGGAAAAATTAACAAATGAGTATTTTCTTTATTACGACACTATAATACTTATTATAACCCAATAATCTATCATCATAACACTATAATAGTGTTACTATAACATTTCAACAGCTTAATACTGTTATTACAACTATAATCATGTTATTACCACCTTATTACAGTATAACACTATCATTATAACCCTATTTTATAATATTATATAATGTTCAGAATTCTCTCTCTCTCTCTCTCTCACACACACACACACACACACACGCTACCAATTCTTATCGTATCTATATGCATAACATTCTAAATAAAATAACAATATAATATGTTGACTTACCAGTTATTCAAGTTCATTACAGAAAGTACATGCGATTACTTAAAAGTGAAGTTAAAGTGGTTGAATAATTACAATTTTTCATGATATTCGGCACATTTGACTGATTTCTAAGTTCCCTCAGAGTGTCTTTAGCAATGAAGCGCCGTTATTTCAAATTCAAGGTCGACGGCTCGTTTAACACCCGCCCAACACTTGCTGATAGGCTCCTGGCAGCTATGTTCCGCCTCTTTTAGAGAAAAGCTTATATCTGATTGGTCCAAATATTTTTTACCGAGCCAACGATTAGAGGAAGTTTTTCATGATATGATTGGTTTAGTCTCATGTTCGCAAAAAAGAAAAGAACCAATAGGACGCAGATAAACTTAGAGGCCAAAAGGACAACTAACAACTTAATCTCGCATTCCTGAGTAACAACAAGCGGCTTCTTTCTGTGTGGAGTTTGCATGTTCTCCCCGTGTCTATGTGGGTTTTTTCCGGGTGCTGTGATTTACTCCCACAGTCTAAAAAAATGCAAAGTGAGCCGAATTGAAATCCTTATAAAACCAAAACAAATCAATGTATTTATTTTATTTTTACATTTGTAACTAAGCTCTGGCAGTACTGTACTGGTGGCCGTGTGTTGTCAAAGCCCATATTCTGATTTTTATTCCAATCAACCCAGAAGGTCACATGACCAGTCGGGTGAGTTCTGAACTGGTTTGAATCAAATCCAGCAGCCACAACTGACCCTCTGAGGACAGGTTTTACACCCCTGCTATAAAGGTAGAGTCGAGCTTCAGGGGTTTTTGTCGCCCTCTGCTGGACGTAATAATAAAGCGCTCAATATTCTGTAATCACGTGATTTCGGGGAATCGGGAACGGGAGCGTTAGAGAGCAGCACACACACGCACGCGCGCACACACACTGCTATAGGAGCAGCTACAAACAGAAGGTAAAACAACATTATAATTTCTTGTTATTTATTTATTTACCATCTATATTCGTATTGCAGTTAATCCGATTCTATGTGTGTCTATGTGTCATGTTTATGACATTTTATTGTCTTTCTTTATCATGTTTTTTTAACCTCTGTACAAGTAAAGATGAAATAATTCAGGAAGTTCCAGCTCAGCTCATGTTGATCTGAATCAGAACACAATCAGACTTGCAGATTCAGGATTTATATTGAGTTTGCATTCACACTTTTTAAGTTATTAAATATAATCTATAATCAGCATGTGATATGACGTTGGCTGTTGTTATTATTAGTATAATAACTGAATAGTATTAAGCAAAGTAATCAGGCACAGGACCCAGTAGTACCGATCCAGTACTGATACATAATGATAGAAACATTATAGTAATCATATAATCACCAGGCTAGTTGACAGACTTGCTGGGGCCCGGGGCATGAAGGCTTCACATATAATAAAGGCTCATTTATGGGCCCCTCTGACCCAGAGACCCGGGAGAACAGACCTGGTTGCCCCACCCTGTTGAAAATGTAATCAATGTAAATATATTTATTTTATTTTGCACTACGTTTATAATTCATAATTGATAGTGTTTGTTGATTATAATTGCAGATCTGTTTGCATCAAATCACTTTCCTGTCTCTGTTAGTATTTCTGTGACTTATATATTTGATTTTTTATAAGTCACTGTGAGTGCGTCTTGAACTATATCAGCTTAATTTAATGTTAAAAAACCCAGATAGACAACTTGCAAACAGCACAAAGTCTGAGAATGAAACCCACCATTTTATCCAAAGCGATTTACAGTACAGGGTGTTTCTGTGTGCCATGTGCACATTGAATAAAAACATTCTCTGTGCTTTATCATTGTTTGTTCACAGATGCCAGCAGGTAAAATGCGCTGTACGCGGCGACTGCGCTCATGGTTGGTGGACCAGGTTGGTGTGTTTTAATAAATTAGCAGATAATAAATCACAAGCAGTGATTAAAAACTGTTGATTGGATTGTTGAACCAACAAATATTGTTTGTCTGTCATGAATGTATTCAATGTGTAGAACACGACGTAAACAACTTACAAAGGTGCTGGGTTGTGCCAGCGCCCTCTGCTGTTTCAAATACATTTTTTTACATGCAAAATCGATTACAACATTATTCCAGCTGCACTTTCTGCTCAGAGCTTATAAATTATATAGAGAAATAAATCTGGGCTCCATGCCGAACTCTCGGTGTGGCTCTGCAGTTCGATAACGAGTGAGAACAATAACACAGAAAAACTCGATTACAAGATTCTCTCAGTTTTAAATGTGTATTTGTATATTTGTACAAATGAGGCAAGTAACGACAGATTTGTAGTGAGTAAAGACTAAAATATTTGACTCTGAAATGTGAGGGCCGAGTGAGGCTTCCCAATAAATAAAACTCGTGTTCAGTTGTAATTGTAAGTCACTTTGGATGTAAAAAAGTAAATACTAAATAAAAACGAGAATAGAAAAGGTGGGGCGACACAACATTACAATTGTGCTCATGTTTGGTTTATAGGTGAATAGTGGGAAATTTCAAGGTCTCGAGTGGGATAACGACGAGAAGACGATGTTTCGTATCCCATGGAAACACGCAGCAAAGCACGACTTCCGCAGTGATGAAGATGCTGCCATCTTTAAGGTGTGTCTGATGAAATCCCTTTTATTCTCCCTTAAAGATAAACGTCTTATGCAGAAAACAAGTTTTTTATGGGAGTTTATAAGTGAAATTTGCAGAAATCCTTAAATGTTCCGTTAACAATAAAATTCTTGCTTAAGTGATTCTATAAAATCTGTTTGTGTTGTATAAAGTTCGTGCTGCAGGTGAGGCTGATTTCCGTCTCACTCTCACTGTGTGTGTGTGTGTGTGTGTGTGTGTGTGTGTGTGCTTTGTTTTGATTGTGTTCAGGCATGGGCGGAGTTTAAAGGGAAGCTGTGTGAGAAGGACCCGGCTGGTCCGGCCTCGTGGAAAACCCGCCTGCGCTGTGCACTTAATAAAAGCCCCGAATTCCGCGAAGTCCCGGAGAGATCCCAGCTCGACATCACTGAACCCTACAAGGTCTACCGCCTCGTACCTCTGGACGAGCAAGGTCAGAGGACACGCCTCTCATTATGTTTTACTCAAGAGTTATTTAGTTATGTAGGTCGTTTCCATGACAGCAAACGTTCATTCTTTCATCGCACAAGTTTTAAACGATACACGAGTCACAGCAAACACACTCATGGATAATTTGCTCATTTCAATTTGCCTTACCTGCATGTTTTGGGACTGTGGGAGGAAATCAGAGTACCCCGAGTAAACCCACAAGGACGACGAAGTCTCTGTGCCGCCTCTTTTTAATCAAGAGGTTAAAATGTTTAAATTGATTGTTATATGATTCACCGAGTCACAGATCACATACATATTATACTGCAGAGTCCAGATCAGGTTCAGTGTGTGTAAGCATACAGGGAAACACATGAGCTAGCGTCAGATGAGGATGAGGAGGATGATGAGGATGTTTCCTCTCTGCTCAGGAATGACAGAACTAAAAAAAGAGGAGGAAGAAGAGAAGGATGTGAGGAGGAGGAAGCAGAGGAAGAAGAAGAGTGGACTGAATGAGATCGCCAACACGCATATAAAAGAGGAAGAGTCGCTCACTGCAGTTCGGAATATCACCATGGTGAGAGATCAAAGGAATTCAGAATCATCAGACAGACTGATGGACAGACAGACAGATTAGATAGGCTAACTGATTGGACAGACAGACATGTGCCGATGAGCGTTAAAGCAAAGGCTTTGAAGAATCTAAAATATATAAAAGCCGGTTCATTGCTTTGTTCTTGACTACAGGGGGTCGATGACATCACAACTCACCCGGGTGAACAGACCGAGCTCAGTGAGATGATGAATAATAATAGAGGTGAGAAACAATATCCGGTACTAATCTCTCTCTCTCTCTTTCTCTTTCTCTCTCTCTCTCTCTCTCTCTCTCTCTCTCTCTCTCACCCCCTCTCACCAACACATGGTTCAGTACAGAAAGTTTAAATAAACACTGTGTCATGATGTTTTAAAGTCTTTTCTTATTCCCAGTTATTGACGAGATTCATCTGAACCTCACAGTTGAAACAACCAGTCCACTGGAATACAAGAAAGGTAATGAAGTGCTTCAATAATAATAATAATCATCATAAAAATGATTATAACAATATAATAAACATAATTATAATACGTATAATAGAATAAATCAGACTAGAATTTTTTTACTGTGTAATAATAATAATGATACAATAATCAGAATAGTATTAACCCCTCGTCAACCAAACTACTGTTTTTCTTTCTTTACAATTTCTGCACTTTTTCTTTTTTAAAGTTTAAATTCTCTTAATTTCCTATGTGAAGTAATTCTCTTTTTTTCTGGTGGCCAATCCATGGGTCAGTTTTATCCAGTTAATTCATTTCTGTGACCTGACAAATGCAATAATGAATAAAGATTGCTATAGAAACAACTCGCTGGATCGTTACATCACTATTATAAAGAAAAGTCTCCTCCATGTTTCAGACTCGCCCTCATTCTACATCCGTGTGTTTTACGTGGGGAAGGAGGTGCTGAAGCGCGAACTCAGTGGAGACGATGTGCGTATCGCCGTTTTCCCCGCCTCTCTGGCCCCGCCTGCTCTAAAGATGTCCGGGTTCAAACGAGTGCCTCTACCTCCCCCTCCCCCCGACCTGGCCTCGTCCCACATCAGTTCCATCTCCTCGCTGCTGGGGTTCCTGGAGGGCGGTGTGGCCCTGTCTCTATCAGAAAGTGGCATCTATGCCAAGCGCTTTTGCCAAGGCCGGGTTTTTTGGAGAGGACCCCATACGCCAGATCAGATCGCCACCAAGATGGAGAGAGGAGTCAAACCCACCATGATCTTCAACCGGCAGTCTTTCAGACAAGGTGAGCAAGTGATCTAAATTAACCAAACTAAATCTTATATGATGCTGGTCTGTAGTAAAAAGTTGGGGGACGGTCATTTTAATAATTAAAGACAGAAACAAAACTTTTAAATATAATTAAAAGCCCCTGAAATCATACATTGCTTTTAAGTTTTAACAGTGAAAATAAACTGTTTAATTTCTTGGGGTGTTTAATAAATGTATGAAATATGTTTATTAAGATTGAAGGAAATAAGAGAGAATAATCTGAGGACAGTGATGGGAACAGATCAGATCAGATAATGCTGAATGGCGTCTCTAAAGCAGATCGTTTGAACCGTGTGTTGGATGCTTGGATGATTTTCAGAATTGGAGCGTTTCCGTAATGGAGACGTTGAACCTGAAACGGAGATCACGCTGTGTTTCGGGGAGGAACTTCTGAAAGACGATGACATCAACCAGAAACTTATCATCGTCAAGGTACGGTTCACTCACTGGCCAGTTTATTAGGAACACTGGACTTGTATTTGGACCATTTTTACACTGACGAGCAGCTTTCAGATGGATTATAGAGGCCAAAAACTCTCTTCTGACATCTAGCATTGTAGCATCCCTCAAGGCTCAGTCCTACATCACATCCACTTCTAATTTCTGAGGGTAGTGATGGCTTTTAAAAACGTTTAAATGTTCAACAGTGACACACTAGCATCTTAGCATAGCATGCTAATGTTACCCTGTGCATCATACAGTCAGTTATATCGTTACTGACACACACGGCATCACAAATAAATACATCGGTACACTAATGCACGATGTAAACATTAATTATAATGTATTTTAGTTATGTTTGTTACTGAACCAGTCAGCCAAGCTTTCTGCTCTCATCTCTGGCAGATTGGACTTCCCTGGGCGGAGAAGCAGATCGCAGACGCTCGGGCATGGTTGCACTCCGTCACTCTGCTGCACACTTTAGCCCAGCAGTCTCCATCCGGAGAAATCACGCTCAGTCTGGTGCCAGTATCAGACGATAACTACACCCTGTGACAGGGGGGGTCACACTACCAAGGGCACCAGGGCTCATCAAACTATGGCCCGGGGGCCATATACACCCCACAATATTCAACGGACCATCCCTTTTAACTCCAGCAGTGATTCATGTTGTGTGGTGAAGAAAACAGTGAAGATGGTAGAATGTAAATGGAAACGACACGTCTCCAGTACCACTAAGAACAAACAACTGTACTACATGTACATATTTTATTGTTATTTACTTTTTCTGCTGCAATCCGGCCCCCTGAAAGACTGATAAACACTGAACTGGCCCTCGCGGGTAAAAAGTTTGAGGACCCCTTGATTATATGCATCATCTTTCTTATCGCTCTATACTCGTGAACTTTCTCTGCATTAATTAACCCAGTGTTGTAATAACCGAACACTAATACACACATTAAAAAAACTTTGCACTTTTGCACCGACTCGTCTGAAATGTTTGAGTTGTGACGTTTTTCGAGACATTTTAAGTCTTGAACCCGAACTAGAAGTGCGTCCTAGAGTAACCGAGTAACCGGATAATATCATCACAGGCAAAAATAAATAGATAGAAGATACAATAAGACAAAACTAACAATATATTTTTATTTCGTGCATATAGCAAAGTTTAAATAGAACATTAAAAAAACATCAAAATGAATGAAGTTTAATTTACTTTTACATTCAATTTCAAATTTAAGGAGAAGGAAAAAAAACATTCAGTCTGCATGGTTTCTGTTAGAAACGCAGCACTCGTACTCTGTAGGTTGCTGTAAAGTGTCGTGATGTTTTATTGATTGATTTCTCGGTGACACGAGGACGAAATTATTTACTGTTTAATTATTTTCATAAAAGTTTGCTCAATGTTTAAGATGCTTTTATTTTGTCCTCAAAGACACTCTTATAATATTAAAGTAAGATTTGACAGAACAGAATTATTACTAGTTATCAGTTATAATTAGTTAATATTAGTTATCAGTCTGTAACCACAACCACAGTTTAATCACAACATAAGAAACCACTTTATATAATATTACTTAATAAAACCATTTCAGGATTTAAATTAAATGTTGGTGATGTATAACAGTGAATGTTTGTGATCCATCAGTGGATCATAATCAGAAGCCCATGGAGATTGAGGCGCTGTCGTGGAAGTCCAAAGATCGTCGACGTCTAGCGGGGGTTCCACCAACTCCACAGGTCTGAGGAAACATAAAAACACGCTTATTTATTCATTCATTAACAGAGATGAAACAATTCAGAATTAATCAATATGAATCAATTATGTTGGAAGATTCTTGAATGAATGAATCTATGATGCTTGAAGATGATTCGATATTCACTTTGAACAGCAGGTGGCGCTGGCACTTTACATTTTTTTTACACTTTACAACGAAACATGAATCTTGTATTTTTGGTGTCATTTGCAACCTCCACTAATACAGCAGGTTTTGTTTACATGGGTGTGTTTTGTACCCACCGATGCACAGTCGCCCCCCTCCAGCAGGCACAGGTGCACCTTGCAGTGCAGGTAGACATTGGTCATGGAGGAGGAAGTGAAAGTGAACATGTTGAAGACGAAGTGGCCCGAGGTGGCGACTCCATTCTGCAGGATCTTCACGGTAGTATCTTCAGGGTTGGGACACCTACAAAGGGAATGAAAAAAATATAATTTCTGAAAACACTACAAACGATACTGACAGTGGGTTCTAAATGTAAATTAGTTGTTAAAACCGCTGTCAATCATTTATCTCTCTCCTAGACGTCTGTGGTAAGATCCCTGAATGTCCCAATTAAATTCACATCTCAGAACTGTGTTCAAATCAAATTCAATTCAAATCCAATTTTATTTGTCATTACACATATACAGATGTTCAGTACAATGAAATGTTTCTCTTCGCATATCCCAACTTGTCTG
>JAOTRQ010103625.1:0-10064 GCA_028565875.1 Hoplisoma paleatum | reverse complement strand
ACCCAAATATTTATAAATAAAAATGATTAAGATTAATAGGGGTGCCCAAACTTTTTCATATGACTGTATATATATAAACTTTGTTTAGCCAATAGAGTTCTTACATTACGATTCTGTGCACAAACCTGCGATTTAAAGCATTCACACATGAGGCTTAGTCTGTTTACCAAGTCTGTAATGCATTTGAGACCCCATCCACCTTCAGTCATTTCCCATCCAGCAAACTCGTGGTCTGTTTTGTCTGCTGCAGGCACTATTATTTATGTCGGTAGATGGCGCTCAGTTAATCGTAAGTCATGATCTTGAGCTGAGATTTTCACCAGAGGGTTCAGAATGTCAGACAGACTATTTTTCAAAATTATTTTTATCAACTGCTTTATCCTTGGTCAGTTTCACTAAAGGTACATTCTATTACCCCATCAGTTCCCTGGGAAACGGTAGTAAATTTGGTAGTTTATATGCTATTCCAAACCGTAGGGAGTAAAAGCATTCAGTTAGAAGGGGTCTTTAAAATGTGCAGGGAGTACGAAGTTTATCACTATACATTAACTTGACAGCAAAATTTACACATCAGTCATTATGTGTCATAGGTTTAGACAGATGGCACGATATCTAAGATCAGCAAACTGCAAGAAGTTGATTATGTCTATATGAACGTGTTTTTGGTTTATTTATCTGTGCTAAAATCTCCCAATAGTGAGAAAATAACCAGTGAAAGTCCAGACAAGCTACACAATCCACTATCCACAAATGTAGCTTATTAACTTTTATATATCTAATCATGAGCAATGCAGCAGAATTTAAATATATTAAAAAAACATGTTGTATGTCCATTAATGAGTATTGGCATGTCCAGTTCATTTTAATTGTACATCCAGAACAATAAAGCTGCTGATTAGAATTTAGAATACTTTTACATTTAATTATTCCTCCATGTAACTCAATATATGCAGTGAAACACACAGTTATGCACACTTGTGAACTCACACAAGGGGGCAGTAGTGAGCACATATGAAGGTACTGTGGGGCGGCCGAAGCCATGGTGCCTGTAGAGCTGTTAAGGGATCGGTGCTTTTCTCAAGGCTATTTCAGTCATAGCTTTCCAGCCTTGGGAATCGAACCTTCCAAACATAAGCTCAGTTCTCTAACGACCGGATCATGGCTGCCCATTAATCATTAAATTTAGTTATTTGGTAAATAAGTAATCGGCGATTGAAGGTCACACACTACATGACCTATCATCAAAAAGAATAATAAACAAATAATAGTCAAAAACAAGACTAAGAGGTTTAATAAAACTATTGTTATGTTCTACCCAGCATATTTCTACACAGACAGCATATTAATTATTAGTTTAGAATGTTACAATCCAAATTGTCTTAACATCCTGCTTAATGAGTCATCTTCAAAAATCAGAATTATAAGAAAATCTCAGAATTAAAATAAATAACAGCTACCGATCAAAAAGTTGTTTTCACATCATAATAAATAAATGTTGATGTTCAATATGTATAAAGGACTACAGACGTTTGTTTTTGCTTGTCAGTGAGGTGTCTAACGCTAATGTGTTGTGCCACCTCAATGTCCAACATATATGTCTATAATAAACGAGCCAACAAAGTTGTTTGTGCAGCATAAAATGTCAAAACAAATTGGCAAATCATGGGGCTTTAAAAAAGTACCGGTAGTTTTAACATTTATATTTAACATATAATATAATAGTATTCAACACCTCTTCATCCATTGAGCCATAATTTTTCTGACTGTGTGTCACACACCAAATGAAAGCCACATTCTCACATTTCAAGTGATATATGACACATTCATCAAAATATTCTGGGACTTATGACGTGCTGGTGAAAAAACATCCTGATTACACTGAAATAAATGGAGAAGCTACTCACATCAACAGAGTGCTACCCGACTAAAACTGCAACTTTAATACCGCTTGTTGAACTGAAGTGATTGTAGCGAGCTAAAAAAAAACCCAAATCAAATTAAAGTTATAGTCACATACATAGTTATACACAATACAACCGGCAGTGAGATGCTTTGTAACTACTCCATCCCAACATTCGAAATTAGAGTTTACAAGTAAATTGAAAAAAATATATATAAATGTAAACAATAAGTGTAAACAATATGTGTAAACAATAAGTTGAAAAGTAGGAAAATATAAGTTATAAAAAGGAGAACTGTATATATATCTTTAAATAAAATGACTGGATGTTAAAGTTCGATGTTAAGGTCTGTATCTATTTTATAATAATAGAAAAGAAGTTTGTAAATCGATTAACACCTAAATCATCAGAGGTTTTTGCACGTAAAGTCGTAGATGAGACGTTAGAAATCAGTGTTTATGAAGCCGACTTCCGGTATATTCCAGTAAAATCAAAACATAGTGTAAATAAAAACACAAATTTTAACATTGATCATGTTAAAAATCAGATTTTAAATATCAAATCTTTAAACGTCAGTGCATGAGCGATCATCTACTGCAAACTACAGACAAAGATCATCATTTTGACATTTTTCTCACTTTGTTTACTTTTTTGTGACATTTTTATATCAGAATTAAATCTGTCGACTTCAGCCCGTGTTTCATAGGCAGGATTACAAATGAATGCTTTCAAAACTCCTACCAAAACATTTGATTTAAATCATGTATTTGTATTTGGCTGTGAGCATTGGGTGTGGCTGCAACACTTCAGCTTAGTTGCTAGGAGCGGTGTCCACTTACATGAGCCACCCTGCTGAGGTATCAATCTATGGCTAATCCAATTTTCCGGTCCTCAGATGCTCACATGATGCTACGTTGTTGCCGTAGCTTACCGTTATCGGCTGGTTTCACTCCAATTCACACCTCAGATTTGATCATTTTGCATCACCCACTCCACGCCCTGTGCCTCCTCCATATTTGTGGTTGCTTTCCTCAGACGCTTGTTTGTTTGACTCGACATTAATATTGCTTGTAATTTATAAATGCCAAACCAAACTAGCCTTTTTAACTTGAGACCTGTATACCTCCCTGCACTCATGGTAATACGTGACCGGGTGCTACGGTGGACCGGCGTTCATACCACCAGCGCTAGTCTGATAATTACATAGCTGTTGTTTATGTAAAACACTTATGATCCATTTTCTTTCCCGCTTAAATGTCAAGTGTGTCTGTGCTATACACCCCATCCCCAGGCGAGACGCAGAGTCCTGTCTGCAGCTGACGACAGGAGACGCATACAATGTTGTTGATGTTTTTTTTTTCCTTTTTTATTTGTACTTTCCTTTTTCTGAGGCCCATTAAGGACCACGACTTGTTCACTTGTTGTCTCGAGCTGTCGTTCCTTATCACATGGCATGTAGAGAAGTGAAACTAATGAGTTTGGAACAGAACACCTCAAGACAGGTTGTTCTCATTATTCATATTTTGTCATATCATGTGTGTGTGTTTGTGTGTATGTGTAGTGTGTGCGTGCGTACGTGTGTGTGTTTAGTGTGTGTGCATGAGTGCATTTGTTTAGGTTGAAGAAAGTGTGTATGAGTACATCTAGTTAGTATGCGCCATATATTATTCATTTTCTTGCACCTTACACACACATACACACACACACACACACACACACATGCGCAAATGCATACACACTAAACTTTTGTGTGATTTTTTTTGTTGTTCCTGCTAGTGTGTGTGTGTGTGTGTGTGTGTGTGTGTGTGTGTGTGTGTGTGTGTGTGTGTGTGTTTCAGTGCTTTTTCTTAGTTCAAACACATCAAATGTTGGACCAGTCTTTGCCCGATGGTTAGAGAACTGATCTTGCGATCAGAAGGTTGTCAGTTTGATTCAGAAAGCCAACAGGGCACAGCTGAAGTGCTCTTGAGCAAAGCACCAATCGTCTAACTTCTCCCCGGGCATCGTGACTAAGGCTCCCCACTGTGTCTGTGCGTGGCATGTGTGTTCATTGCCTCCTAGTGCATGGTCAAGAATAATTTCTATATATTTAAAAAGCACAGGGTTGACTTAAATCTAAATTAAAAATTTAAATAATGGATTTTATTTTTAATTGATTGTGCTCAGTCTTGCTTGGCCCGGGAGGAACCATCACTACATACTGGCACACAATAGGATACATTTTTATCAATAAAAATGACTTCAATGATGATATTACATCACCCAGAAAATGATTTCTGCAGTTACCTGGATGAAATGCACAGTGTGTTAAAGCACAGCATTATGGGAAATGGCAGTTAAGTGTGCTGCATTTTTGCTATTAGTAATTATATGTCTTACAAGCACAGTTCCAACTGACAATTGTAATGGCTCTGTAATGTTTGCTTAGGCGGTGGCAGGATGAAATCCAGGGGGGGAGCATTAAAACAATCAAAGCCTTTAAATTGTCATTTTTGTACACACCATCAAAGCCAAATCACGGCATTATAAATGGGCGGCCATAAAGTCCAGATCGAATCTGTGCCATTTTCCACAGCTTAGTCGAACATGACGCTTGGTGAATGCCTGCTGTAGGAACGCTATAGAGGTTCAAGTGGTGTTCCTGTTTGTATGAATTACAGTGATGTTTTTTGTACTGGAGTGATTGATAAAGCAGTAGCAGAAGGAATGGTATTTCTTTATGGTTTCTTCCTGCAGCACCTGTTGGTGTCTTCAGTTATACGACTGAACTGACGCAGAGTTTTGGATAACACATCCAGACATCATATGACCAGATCAGTTCACAAACAAAACAGCCTTTTTAAACATGCTGCCACGTTTATGCTTCTCTGTACATCTTTAAATGATTCATGTGGGAATCGAGCTTCGATATCGATATATATATATATATATATATATACAGACTCCCAGAGTTAATCAGCAAGTGTTTTGAAAGAGTAGGCTGCCAGGTCTCATCTCAATCAACCTAGTGCATGTTTTTGGGACTGTCGGAGGAAACCGCAGTACCCGGAGTAAACCAACACGGACACGGGGAAAACATGCACAGAACTCTGCACAGAAAGCCCTTGGGACAACCCGGAAATCGAACCCGGGACTTCTTGCTGTGAGGCGATAGTGCTAACCACTAAACAGCTAAACATTACTACTGGATACACAGCGCTTTCTCCTTGGTAATACTGGGACAATGTAAACAGAATATAAACTGAACAGGCATGACGGTATTACCACAGACAGGTGAAGTGAATAACAATTATTATATCTTCATCACTGATGACTGTTAATGGGTGGATATAGTACATGGATATAGTAAACAGAGCAGCTAAGATTTTATTAATTACAGAGCAATAGAGTGGCTTCTGATTGATAACTAAAAGCTCCACCCACTGGTTATAACTGTAAGTCAAAACAGCAGAGAAGAACTTTTAATAAAAATGTTTAATACTGCAGAAAAAAAATGATTCGCGTCGTTTTTCTAGAGGTAAAAGGCAATAAGTGAAAGTGTAGCATTATGGGTAATGGCGGTTAAGTGTGCTACAATATTTTCATTATTATTTATGAATCGAGGTGACATATATAATGGCATTTAAACGTTTGTTTAGGTGGTGGAAGGGTAAAAATTGCCTTGAATTGCCACTTATCTGTAAAACCATTTCATTAGACATCTTCGCTGAGACATGATCCCGACTATTCCTCATCCAGCCAGCAGAGGTCGTAATTTAAGCAGGTTCAGGTCAAATCTGTTCAGCCGCACGCTGACGTTCATGTCTGTGTGGATTCGACAGGTCACGTTTCTCTTTGTTATTGGCTGATGCTGTTCTGTACACAAGGACCAGCACTATTGTGTCAATAAAGTACATAAAGATCCACAGCTGCACTTCAGGTGTAGCACATTTGTTGACAACATCTATACTTGCTTCCTCTCTGGAGTTTTATTAGGTAAACAGCTGCTCTATACGAATTTAATTTGCTCATAGACTATATCATTACTCTACTAGTCTCACAACCGGATTTTTACTTCTTCATTCAGACCTTTAATTCATTGATTGATTGACCTTTGCTTCATTCATTCATTATCTAGTTTTACCACCGCTTAATCCAATTCAGGGCCCCAGTGAGAAAAACACTGGACAAATACACTAAACACCTGAACAGAACTTGAACGTTTGTGCATTTCCCTGTAGTGGACCTGATTCACGTTTATCTTATCTTAAAAGGTCACCAGGGTGTTGCAGGGTACAGAGACAAATACACACACATACTTTTGCTCTCTCTCTCTCTCTCTCTCTCTCTCTCTCTCTCTCTCTCTCTCTCTCACACACACACACACTTTCAATATATCCAATTAACCTGACCGCATGTCTGTGGACTGTGGTAAATCAATTACCAAAAGGAAACCCTCTCAGACATGGTGAGAACATGCAAACTCTACAAACAAAACCTTGTTTTACCCGGGAAGCAAACCCGGGACTTGTTGCGGCAGTTTGAGGCGACAGTGCTAACCCCTAAACCATAGTGCCACCATCTTTTGCATTCATGGACCCATCAGATTAAGTCAGACAGGCACCTCTAAACAGAACAAAATGAATCAAACTGAGTCTGTTTTCCAATAACGTCTCGATTTTTTTCATTTGTTTTTCTTTTTGTGGTCCACTTAATTCGTCCATAGTGAAAAAGTGTAGAACCTCGAGGCTTTCTATAATTAGCTAGAATAGTCAAGAATCTTTACAAACATGCACGGGGAACTTGCTTTTAGGTACAGTGAAAGATTATTACTGTATCGGCCGACTCTAACTCCAGTAAGAGGAACTTCAATTTAAATGTTATAACTTGAACTGTCACCCCACAATCACTGCCGCCTGATACCTTTTTGTTCTGTGAGGTTGGAATGTTCTCATCATGTCTGTTTAAACATGCAACAGTTCAATCCCATAGTCCAAAAACCTGCAGGTGAGATGAGGTGAATGGAAAATGTTAGATTGCCTAGATGTTAGATTGCCAATGTAATATATGTAATGAATAACAGTGTCATGTTATGAAAGAAACCAAACTGTAAAACATGACATTAAAATCACAATAGACAATAAACAAACAACACACTTGCGGAAGAGGCAATGGTCGATACAATGTGATTGTCCAGTAAGTACGCAGACTGTAAATACATGGTACAGTTTGTGCAATCCACTACTGTAAGAATTTCATTCTACAAGGAAAACTGCTTTCTTATTATGCATATGACAATAAATCTCTGAATCTTGAATCTACTGGAGAGAAATTGTATTTATATTTACAAAAAACTAAATTATTCACATATATCACCCACAGAAACTCTGCTTTACACCTTCTAAAAAGTTATATTTTTAGCAGTACCCAGGTGATTACCTACATGATTTTCCTAAACATAAAACACCAAGAAAACGGTGAGAACAAAGTTAGTCTCTTGGCAAACTCACCAGTGTAGAACACCCTGGCTAGTGGACAATACCTTCTGCTCGTGATAAACATTAATGGAATGCATAATTCCTTTCATATAGGCCGCTGCAGAAGTTTATCTGTCCTTATATTTGGGTGAGCATTGGTAGCTCAGTGGTATCTAACTGACTAACTAATCTAACCTGATTGGTGGTTTAAGCCAAGTGCAAGGTAATTCACCATAGTTGGAAACTTTTAGAAAAGTTTTTGCCATGTTAAAGGACGACATGCTTTTAGACCGATCCCTCCTATTTTTCTCATAATTAGGCTTAGCACCAGTGTCTAGGAGACTTTTTGTTTCACCAAGAGGCTTCTGTTTTTGATTAGGCCAGACTGGGGTTCAAATCCCTTCAAAACTCTGACACTCTTGTTTCCAGCAGCATGGCTCCTAGTGAGGTATCACTTTATTAATAGAACCTGTTTCACATGGGTTGGTAATTTTGACTTGGCACTGCCATTGTTAGATGATATGACCAAAGCTTAATCTGATTGATGGAACTTTCTCTAGAATGTTTCTCTAGAAAGGAACTAAATAGATGAGTCCACACTTTAATCAAGCTTCACAATGGCCCTAAACCAATCTTGATTTAAAACACAACTTTTCTTCAACATTAACTTAAAGAAGGTATTTTAACTTTCACTGATTCTGAACTTCTAAGTACTTCATACAACACTGATAATTACCCCTGCCAGACTGGACGCTGCTCCTAATTTGATCGTCAATAATGACAGCAATGAAAGCAGCTCATTTTCTTCCCTTCATCTTATTCACATAAAGAAAATTGATTGCTGTGCCTTGCCACCATTAATAGCAGCAGCTCATATATTATCCAAATTGGCTTCTCATTAGAATGTTGCTATATGTTCATCATGGTTGAAGAAGCGAGTGTTTTTCACAGACAGGTAGAGTGTAATGAGGCGCTGATTGTAATAAAGGAGGGGTGAAGACAAAAACTGAAAAATAGAAGAAATTGGATTACTCGTGGCTTACATGGCTGATGATCCAGATAACCAAATGTACAATACATGGCCACAAATACGTGGATGACCTTCCAATTATTAAGTTCATGTGTGCAGACACACTTCTTGATAATAGTTGTAAACAAATTATTGGTACAGGGACTATTCAATTATATGTATGATTTTGGAACAGGATGTCTGTCTAGAAGATGGTTAAGTGTCCACAAACCAATGTTCATAAAAAACAACTCACCAAAGACACATGTTATAATGGGACATAAAATTCTCTGGTATTTGAGTGCTAAAAAGTGTAGACAAATGTAACTGTAATATTTAACAAAGTTTGTATCTTTCGTCAGAAAGACAGAACAACTAATATGATGTCTGTGATTCATTAAGATTGATACGTTGATTCACATCTTTTCAATCTTTATCAATAAGCAAAATATGATTTTTCAACCTAGTTCATACATATAAAAATAGTTCCGTTTAATCCATTTAGTTGGTTCTATTCAGCTTCTGCTTATTTTTGTTCGATACAGAATTGGTTGCACAGTTGTACTGGCTTTATGCAAGTGTTTTCCAGGAAATAACAAAAGAATGCATAAATCCATTCAGTGCATTCATTCACAAGTTCCTCCTAACCCGGCGTCTAATTATAAGACAAACCTGAAAGGCTCAAAGATGCCACCAAAACACTGCCCCCAAGTTATAGTTCCTATACTAAAAGAAGGATAGATAAATGCTTTATTGATCCTGAAGGAAATGATAAATGGAAGGAAACGAAAGCATACTCAAACTGAGCTTTTATTTATTCATGTGATCATTACCTAGTTTAAACTGGCACACAGTTCTAAGCAAACATCTGCATAAATCAGCAGGTAATAACTAACTAATCCAACACTGTCATGCTTTAACTGTCAACTCATTTACAACAGTGTAGACTGCCACCAGCTTATTCCAGAAGGGTTAATTTTAAAGTTCTATTCGATTCAAGTATGGATGATGTAACTATCGCTAACAGTTACACTGGGGTTGAACACAATTTCTGCTGTGACAGATTATTGCTAGAATGTAGAAAGCTGTTATATTTTCTTTTTACACTTCATTTATTCACCGCAATCTGCTAAGGCGGATACCGCCAGACTGCCAGCAACATGAGGTAACTAGACATTCACCGAAGGATATTTGATTAAGCTATACATAGTGTGTGCAAGTACATGAATATAATAATGTAATCTTTAACCAGCCTGCACCAATGATCCAGTTCAGTTTCATTTGTCATGCTTTAATAAGATTAAATATACTGTCAAATAATTTACATCGTACAACAAGTTACAGCTAACTGCAAGTCATCTGATAAAGTCCAAACATTCAACATGACAACCATCTTGACCATCAAAAGACCCAATAGTGGATCTAATGGTGTCATGTGGTATCACAGTAAGAGTATTTCCTGAAGAGCTGTTTCTTAATGGACTGGGAATTCACATGACATGGGAAAACATACGTACATTTATATTATTTATTTATTTATTTATTTATGCAAGTGCTTCTCATTTAGCACTAACTCCTGGCCTGACGTGTATAAACCTCTGTTAGGTCCCGAAGATCGAAATGGTTGAGTGTATTTCCACACACACACACACACACACACACACACACACACACACACACACACACACACACACACAC
>JAOTRQ010103606.1:0-10066 GCA_028565875.1 Hoplisoma paleatum | reverse complement strand
ACACACACACACACACACACACACACACACACACACACACACACACATATATATAATGTACAAAGTTTAGTACAAACAAACACGTAAAGTATATCAATTCATAGACATGAAGCATAATCTTATTAATTAAATTAAAGGAGGCGAATTTTCTAATACAAGCATACAGGCACGAGTTGAGCATGGATACACATACAAATTTAAATATTAGCCTAGAGAAGTGGTCCTTGAAGTTCCGTTATGATGCGAGGAAGGAGAACTCTTAAATGTATCATGCAGTAACCATTAAACATAAGTTTATGAAACAATGATAATGAAAATAAACGCATAAAAAAGAATTGCAAAAGCGATCATAGATGAAAATGATCTCCCTGACCGAGTAACAAATCTGGGCTACAGTGTTGGTGGTGCCGAGTCCTAACCACTAGACTATTAGGGATTGAAAGCCAACTGACAGCTAAAATGCCCATTTTCTAAAAAATGAAAAATAAATAAAACATAAACCAAACCAGCTCGTGGGCTACCTCCCTTGTCCCGAAGGGTACACGACCAACCACTATAAATTATCAGGAAAAAGTCTGGAATCATCTAGCTCTGGTGACCTCAATTATTTATCGTCACTTCGTTTTTTTCTTCTTTTTTTTGTAAGAAAATTGTTTGCAATGAATTATGTTAAGTAATTAGTGGAGCTGTCAATAGATTTAAAACATTACAGTTTTCCTTAATTTTTTGGTTTATACAGGTTCAGACATTGTCTATATTAGAGACTTTTTCCACTTTTATAAACAAAAGGTTGCACACACACATATGACATGTAATTAATGTAACACACAAAATACACACATGTACCGAGCAGAAGGAAAAAATCACCAATCCATCTATCCTTTATCTAGGCTTAACAGCGCTTAATTCTATTTTAGGGTTAGGTCACCAGTCTTTTGCAGGGTACACACATACACACCAACACACACACACACACTCCCACACAAGTGTAACATTTTTAACATCTTTAACATATTTAAACACAATTGTTGTTAAGTCTTAATGGTATACTTATACTAATACTAATTCTAAGTCATTTAAAACAAAGCTTACTTTCATTATTAGGCTGCCTCTGCCATAATTCTTCTTTCAAACAGGGAATTGTTTGCCTTGATTGGGTCTTCACAGACATATCTTTCCCTACTTTGTTCTTCTGGTTCCATTTTCCCTAACATGGTAAAAGAAGAGAACAGGTACGACCACAGAGACGGTGGCCACACAGGTAGAGATCTGATCACCATCTTGATGGTGGTCACAGACAACCGTTTTATTGTCATGACTACGTTGTGTCTCATCCCTCAAAAACAAGTCTTCTTACACCTCTCTCATCTGTTTCTATTCTCTCAAAACCACAACTGACTTCGACTAAATAGCTTTTTTTCATGAGTGTTTAGACTTCAAGATCGGAACCTTTTAAGATGATTGGCTACGGGTGCTCCTTAAAAGCTATTGTACCTATCTGAGACGTGATCTTAAAGAGCTTGTGGACTACAGAGGATAGTTGGATGGGTTAAATAAAACCAAAACAAAGGGCACTAATATAAACTCTAAATATGCTAATTGTGTGTGACCATGCATTTAAAAACAGACATTAGCAAAGAATGTTGGCTGGATGTTTGATCTATTTGTAGTAACTTAAAGAATGATTATTACTGATCATGGTGGCATTTATCCTGACTGATTTATAACAGGTGTATGCTGCAAATAGAGGATTTTAATGGAGGTGCGTTTATAAAAGATGACAGAGCTGGATGAAATGATCATCTTTGCTGAAGCCGTGTTTATTCAGGTTGTTTTATCAGGAACATTTCTGTGATATCTTGTAATTAGCTTGATCAAGGGTCCTTAATTATTTTTGTCAGGTAGTTATTTTTGTAAATAATATTGCTATTAAGTAATTAGTGGAGTCATCAGTAGATTGAAAACAGTTCACAGTTTTCCTTAATTTTGGGGTTTATAAGGGTTCAGATATCGTCTATATTAGAAACGGATCACTTTTAGACTGTGTTTTACAAACAAGAAAACACACACTACATGTGAAGAAGTTGTAATTAATTCAATTCAAGCCACATATTCATCATAAGATTTTCCTATCTGCCAAATGAATTCTGGGAGTTTATTGTCATTGACTAGCTAGAAGAATGATATTTGTAAGAAATGAACATAAAGGCAGAACTCAATTAAAGAAAATGTTTTGAATGATTTCACTACTTATTTAAATTTTTCCCTTAATTTAGTTTTAATTAAGCACTGTTTTCTTAGCACTTGTTTGTCTGAAATTCCTTTCTAAGCAGCTGTGAAACGATTGAAATGAAATCATGGGAATATTTATTCTGCACACCGTCAATAAGGTCAACACAGCAATGGTGTCTATCCTTTCACCCTTTCCCGACTCCTGATCTTAATTTCCTGGACATCTGATACAGCATGAAAGTGTATTATGCATGCATTCCTTGCAGTAAAGCTTTGCCAGAGTTTGAACAGTATTGCTAGTAGAACGAAAATGTGTTGGGCTAAAAATGCACAGTCACAAGGATTAAATCTTCTCAGCTTTTGAACGTTACATTCTTACTTTGAGATTTGTTAGCAGTGTTAACAACAATTTCCAGAAAATAAAATTAAAAACTTGTTTAACAAAATAAACTATTTTATACAATAATACAAAGCTGGTTGACTTAAGAAATGAAACTTGTGTAGGTAGAATCGCCAACTTAAAGTAAATATATGGCTCATTTTGAATTGTAAAACATTAAATGACTGATTAAATTAGACTGAGACGCAAATATAAATAACATTTTTAACTTAACAACTGGTACAATTCATTTAACTAGGATGGTAGTTGATGATAGGGAAGACTGGTCCATCATACAGCACACACACAAAGAGGGCAATTTTTGTAGGATTAGTTAATCATGCTGCAAGTCTTTGGACAAGATCTCCTGGAAGAAGTACACACAAAAAGAACATGCTAATTCTTTACAGAAAGGGTCTGGTTCTGTGCCAGGGAATTAAACCCAGGACCTTCTTGGTGTAAGTTAGTGTCTCTGCAGTCAAAGCATAGAGGATCCACTCCGCCCCATATTCAACAAACTTTAAATGAATCGCACATGCATGAATGGCCGAAATAGTCTGAAAACTTCTGAAGTCTGGTCTGGTACAGCTTAATATGAACACAAGCTGTCTGATAATGGTTTGCAGCTTTTTGGTACATAAGCAGCTCTCTTAGCTGCTGAACCTGCTATTTAAAGCCTTGCTCAAGAATACGCTTTAAAATGACCTTTAAAAAAAAAGTCCTTCTGTGAGCCAACACAATGTGCAAACATTAGCTTAAGTAAACTGGAATGGAATGAATCATATAAAAAATAATTAACAGTCAGTGTGTCTTTAAAATACTTTAGCAATTTCTCTGCTTTGATTAAAGTGATATTCGGAAACATAAATGTACTAGACAATGCTTTAAAGTTATGTTAAGAGAGCAAAAACTTATTGGAAGCTTGTAGATGTGTGATAAATGTGTGCTTTGTAACATTATGGACTTAAAATTATTTCCTTTTGTTTTGTTATGTCATTCCTTACCCTTACACTTTCGACTACATTATCGCTCTCAGGATACAATATGATTGAATACCATTGTTCCTGAAAATAAAATGTTCATTCTAACACCTGCCTTTATAATGTGTACAGCATTTGCATTGTCATCTTAATAATGCATGGAAAGAAAAGCATCCCATTCCTTTAAGATCTAAATATAAGTTTCTGTATTTATGCTATCATCACGAAAGTGCCAATGCCCGTTACCAAAGGTTTCTTTGTAGATAGATTACTGTAAAATATTGTAAAGGAAGAAAAATGCAAATCTTTAAGTCAATAAGTTTAGATGTAGAGAAGTGGAAAAGTTCATTTCATAAATGGCATGGTCCTTGAAAACTTAATTCTGCAGAAAGAAGAAGAGTATTGTACAAAAGATAACATTAGCTTTGTTGGCTTGTGATGCATCGCCTGCCACATTGAGTTAGACAAGAGACTGGGTACTTTCATGTCTGGCTTAACATTCTTCCAGCTCGAATAAAAGAGTATTGCAGACACTAATCTTCTTTTCCATTGACCTGGCTTTTAAACTGCTAACTCAGCAAAAACTGGTGAGAACAAAATTGGTTACATCGAATTAGACAGATGCCAAATTGACTGGTTATGTATATGTTGTATACACTTGACAGACAGACTCATGTTCATTAAAACAGGACTTAGTTAACTCACTCCATGTAAAACACATTAGCTATAGAAACAGTGAAATCTGCCCACTGTCCCTCGAGAGATGGGAAGTAACTCTCACTCTCATCTCACTACTCACTATAAGTCAATAGAATATTATAGTGAAGATTTCGTTTGTTTTACTGTGGTTTGAAAGAGTCCATCTGGCAGCAACTCTGAAATATTAAAATAGTTACTACTGGCCAAACCCAGTCAGTGACATACAAAATGAGTTTCATGTTGCCCTTTGCATTGAACTTTAAAGATGATGGTGAGCAAGGTAAAGCAGCAGCCTACTAAACAACATTTGAAACAAAAACGAGTCTTTATCACCTGGGATTACTGCCAACTTGTTTGAATATCACTCAGCAGCTAAGAAATAACATGGTCCTACTAAAAGAATGTCAAATGGCAGCTGAGGTAAAGAGCACAGTGAGGATGGTTTTAAAAAGCCCGTGGTCAGGACTAAGCAAAAAAAAGTTAGCAAAAGATTAGATTGGATAATAGGAGTCAGAATTTTAGCACTGTACAACACTTAGTGAAATTGATGGCAAAATCTTTTTCACAGAGGACCTGTTTTGATAACATGTGAATGTGCCCAAGGGCCAACAATTCCTGGTGATGCTATTTTGCACAATAAATAAGACATCAAGCATCAAAGTAACCAAACATATACATTTAGATAAACAAAGCACATCATAAATAACATAGTTGCACGGATATTAATATACAATATCTGTAAAGTATCAACAATGATTTTCCATGATGGGGAACACAGATATATTTTAAACTAAACGTTTGTGTCTTTTAATCTCAATTTATGTTAAAATTTGAAATATTCATTTGTAAATAACCTTCTTGACAGTAATGGATAAATAAGCCTGCTTATATAAACATTTAAAACTACGTCATGGCATTGTAGCTATACTGGCATTCTTATGTATTGCACAATTTTGAACCCCATGCCCAGTGGTGCCAATGGTGCTATTTTCACTTATTATATATTAAAATGACTGTAACTGACATGTTGTACAAGTCTGAAAACCCTCAATAGTAAGCTATGTGGGACATGCCTTTGACCCCAGAGAGGAGGGACTTTTAAATTTTCATTTTTTGATCTCCTCACTGTCTATGCTGCAAAGTAAACAGTTTCACCTTTTTGGAACACACTTTTCCTGGTTTACTCAGCTTGTCTTTGTCTGTAATAGAGTGAGCAGTAAAAATGAAGCTGACTAAGCCTTAAACACAGCCGAACATTCAAATCTAATTTGGGTATAAATATGTTATTGTCTAGTTTCTGTGACTGCTAGCTGGATAACATGCTAGGACTGGCCTGGAGCTGTCACACCGAAACATTTTACAGAATGAGACGACTCTAATTCTTGAGGAAGTTCTGGTTCTTCAATTCAAGCAATAAGATGTTGTATGTTTTTTACAAATCTGTTTTTGTCTCACGCAGTTGTCTTTGCAGCCATATGCTGGAGAAGCAGCATCAGAGCCAGTGACTCAAAGAGACTCTTTAACATTATTGGTATTTGCACTGTTGCAAATAGTTTTGTTTATTATACATTGTGTACTGTTGTTAGTTGTATTGCTGCTGCATTAAAAACTACTTTATTTATCCCCTTGGTGATAAATAAAGTACTCTCTCTTTCTCTCTCTCTCTCTCTCTCAACCCATCTGCAGCAAGATACAAGTTTTATTTATCTTCACACTTTGTAACGTAAAATCTCCCAAATGGCATTGTAAATTGCAACACACTATAAAGGATTTTGTCATTTGGCCCTGATCCAAAATGTACAGAGCCACAGGAAATGACAGAATGATTTTCCACTTGTTTTCCACTCTGCTCCACTCACCCAAGTTTCCTGAAAAGACACATATAAACAATATACAATGATGTGGAAAAACTGTAAGCCTCTATTCTGATTTTGTATAATTTTGCATGTTTGTCACAGTTAAATGATTTAGCTCTCCGAACAAATGTAAATATTAGACAAAGATAACAGCAGTAAATTGAAAGACCTATAAATCTCTGTATGAAAAACTTTTATCAAATCTTTGGAAAGCTGAGTTCAATTCCCTAGCCACACCCCGGCCTGATTACTACCACACCAGTTCTCCATCAAGAACTCACTTAAATAGGACCTGCCAGATAAAGTCAAGCAGACTCAAAGATCCTCAAAAGCATGTTATCATGCTGTGATCCAAAGAAATTCAGCAACATGTGAGAAAGATTAAGATCTGTCAATCTGAAAAGGTTGTAAAGCCATTTCTAAAGCAAGTGACAGTGAGAGCCAGTATTCACATAATATCCAAAGAGCACAACCAGGACCCATCCAAGAGGTCACAAAAGATCCAGAGAACTGCAGGCCTCATGTTAAATTTAGTGTTCACGACTCCTCCATAAAAAATAGATTGGGCAAAATGGCTTGCATGGCAGAGTTCCAAGACAAAAAACACTGCAGAGCAAAAAGAACATAAAAGCTCGTCTCAGGCTTGCCAGAAAACATCTTGATGATCCCCAAGACTTATTACCTTCAACAATATTCTGTAGACTGACAAGAGAAAACTTGAACTTTAGGAAGATGTATGTCCATTACATCTGGTGTAGAAGTACCACATCATTTCAGAAAAAGAACTTCATACTAAGAGTAAAATATGGTCGTGGTGGTGTGATGGTCTGTGTCTGTTTTGCTGCTTTGGGATCTGGAAGACTTTCTGTGGTAAATGGAACCATGAATTCTATTGTCTACCAAAAATTCCTAAAGTAGAAAGCCCGGCCATCTGTTCATGACCTCAAGCTTAGAGTACAATTAGTAAATTTATACCCTTGTCTTTGGTGTTGCTTACAAAATAATATAGATACCAGGTAGGTGTTTCTAATGAAGCAATTGCTGAGATTGACAAATGTCCTTATACATACATAAATATAACATTTTAAATGATCAGCAGACAGTGTTTGCACTGTTTCTTTTTTAATCTACAAAGACCTCTTCATCTGTGAAGATGAATGTACAACTACGATAAGTGTACAACTGCAGTTTGGACCACTGTAGAAAAGCTGTTTCATTCATAAAATTGTTTAACTTTACATTCACGTGAAGATGAGGATGGACAGTTTGGGAATTTGCTGGCTGAGGAACACAAGGAAAGCTGCAGGAGAATCTTGGCATCAGCAGATATTGTCCAGATTATTAATCTGAGACTGTGGTCAATAATTACATAAATGGTTGTCCACAATAACTGGCTATAAAGTGGGGCTACTAAAAGCCTTTTTCATAAAAGACACAACAGACATGCATCAGACATAACCAGAAGCAGACATATGTTCTAAAACTGAATTCAGTCTAGCCTCTTTCTAAATGTTATCCGATAAATAACTGTGGTAAATTGTATATTTAAAATACAAATTGGCATGGTTCAACTGAGATAGTATCAACTGGCTCGAAAAACAAAGAACAGACAGTTTCTGAGCCAAGATTTCCATCCCATGCATTCATCAGTGAGACAGAGACAGCACATGCAGACATGTGGAAAACAGTCTCATTCCTAAAATAGTTGAGACCTTTGTAGTAGGTAAGAACGTTTCTCATTGTAAAGACTTTTTTATCATGAGAGATTGTCTTTAATACTGGTAAGTATTTTATACAATGCTTTGTAACATTTTCAAAATGATGTACGTGCTGATTACATCTGGCTTTATTAAAATGAAATCTACTGTGAGAAAATATCTTATTACAGATAAAGCTGAGTAAACAAGTGATGTAAAAAACAGACCCATAAAACAACTGTCATAAGCTGCTGTGTATTTTTAAATATACTGTATTCAACTTTTGAAATTTAGTTGATGCTTTTATCCAAAGTGACATACATATATACCATTAAGAAATTGAGGAAGTCCTTGCTCTGTGTAGCAATGTGGCAGTGGTCAGGTTTGACCTCACAATCTTCTGCTTGCTAATCGCTATCTAAATCACCACCTTACGATTGCCCGGAGCTATGTCATATTTTTGAAACATAAAAAAAATGTCCATATTTGAATAAGAATATGATGGATATGATGCAAAAATGTTGCAATCTAGCAACCTTGACTACGATCAGGATCAATGGTGGTTAAAGGAAAAAAAGATAAAGATACTTGATAAAATGTGGGATTAATGTTTGGTTTGTATTTTAAAACTTTTTTTTTTCAGATATCTGATCCGCTGATATCTGATACAATCGGATCAGCGCATTAAGACTGTATTACTCTAAATGCAGTCTTATAGGCGAGAATGTGTAATAGCTATAATAAACTTACTGTTTATTAATAGTAAGTTTATTATAAATATTCATAGTACTACATTTGCTACAGCTTTGTTCTGTTGGTTTTCCATCATTATTCAAATGCTTTGAAACACTGAACAGAAACAGATACACACTCGAAAGCGTAAACAAATTATACACATTTCTCCCAAACCACAGAGGAAATAACAGCAAAGCTCTCTTTCTTGCTGAGAGCAGTTCAGCATCTTAAAGTAATCATAAGCAGTGAAAAAAACTGATGCAGGATGTGAAAAGAAAAAGGCCCTTAAACTCAAATCAAGCCTTCAAGGCATAGCCATCCAGTTTCTTGTTGTGGTAATGATTTCCTAACTGGTGGTTAGTGGTTAGCACTGTCACCTCAAAGCCAGAAGGTCATGAGCTAGAATCCCAGCTCTAGGAGTCTCCAGTCTTTTCAGAATGGAGGTTCAATCTTCTACTACTGTCTTTGCAAGTTTTTTCTCGGTGCTCCGGTTTTCTACCCCAAGTACAAAAACATGCTTTTTTGTAACAACATCAAAAAAGATGAACAGCACCAATGATCACGGCCATTTACAAGTTTCTTCTGACTATAAAACGCTAACCATTTAAATAAAGAAGGGCCATAAAGTTTATTCACTAGTAAACAAAGGTTAATATGAATTAATCCTTAACTTTCCAGAGACTTCTCAGCAGATACAGATTGGCATTCCTTTCTTGTAATAACATACTATTTATATTAGTTTTACTACAGTTAATGAATAATTCATAATAGCTACTCAATCACAAACTCAACCAAAAGACAAATAACTAAACAAAAAGTTGGATGAAAACAACAAGTTGGAAGACAGCAGTATATCAAATATGAAATCTTTGGTGACAATTAAATGGCATATATTTAGTGTCTGGTCAAGAGACTGCATAATGGTGACCTCACCTGACCCTCACCTCTGTCAAATGTAAATATTACTTCACTATCTACAAAGTTCTTATCTATGGCCATCCATGCATTGCTATTTTCAGTTACTAAGACCCTCCACTAATCTTCAAGGCCCTGTCTGTAACTCAAGCCAGCACCAACAAAATGATGTGCGCTCCGTCAAAGAATGTAAAAGGGCAAGGGTTAGGCTCTGGATCTCAGATACTAATTTGGAGTCTTGTTGGCTGATTAGATAGGGATTTAATCAGCTCAATATCCTTATATGAGGGTATTGATTTAGTGATTTTATGGTGATCATGTTTTTTTGTTTTTGTTTTTTGTAGGCACTTGGGCTACAGAGAAGCCCTACAACTTCACCTGGCAAAAGGTGATGATTGTGTGTTTTGTGTTTTAAGTAATTGGTGGCACTATCTATCTATCTATCTATCTATCCATCCATCCATCCATCCATCCATCCATCCATCCATCCATCCCTCCCTCCCTCCCTCCCTCCCTCCCTCCCTCTGCGGAAATGAGGAAGGGGCAAACACTTTTTCACACCACTGTGTATAT
>JAOTRQ010103595.1:0-10066 GCA_028565875.1 Hoplisoma paleatum | reverse complement strand
TACTCTAAACAACAAACTACACAAACAAACGTTTACTTTTTACATAGAATTTGAATAAAAAAAAAAAAGAATTGTGCTTGCCTGGTAACACTAAATACACTAAAACTTCACCAATAACCGCAGTATGAATGTATCATTTAACAAAACAACGAGCAAGCGTCAAAGAGCACAACAAATAAAACGTAATCCTCAACAAAATAACGCCGACACATGTTGTTAAAGGCTTTGTTGTTATTTATTACCGTGTGAGAGCTTTTTTCCTGTAAACTAAGGAATTAAACAAATTCGTAAACACACCTGTGAACCAGCGACTGTGCAAATCTTGTCCGTCAGGACCCGGATGCTCCTCTCTCATTCTCTGAGCGACTCACCGCGTTCCTGGTTATTTATACTCACGCCGAGACTCCGCCCCTTTTTGATTGGTCAGAACCAGACCTGTCTGAAAACCCGAATGGAGATCTGATTGGTTTGGAGATGCACAAGTCACCGCCTACCTGGGAATAGAACATGATGATGTTTTTGGTAAAGTTGTTTTTGTTTATTTATTACGATTTTAACGTCGTGTTTTACTAGTTTGTCACGTTACACGACAATAAACGTTTATTCATTACACGAGTTTAAGCATTTCACAAGTTTATATCGAACACAGTAATGGACAATGCTGTATCACTAATTTACGCCACTTACATGTTTTTGGACTGTTAGAGGAAACCCAGTAGTTTAGACAAATGAAAGGAGGATCATGGACACATGAATCACTGCTAAGGAGGGAGGAATTAACACGTATACACAAATAGCAAACAAAACACAAACAAGTCAGTGAATAAGTGCATGGAGTAAGTCAATTTCAGTAAATAAGTGGGTGACAAAAGGAATAAACAAACTAATAATTAAACAAACAAAAAAGTTAGTAACTAAGTCTTATAATTAAATAAAGATAAATTAGAATTTAATCACGTAAAAATGTGATTACATTCTAAATTGCTGAATAAATTAGTACATGAATGAAGAATGAATAAATTATTGAATAAATGAGTGAATAAATAAGTTAAAACACATGCTCAGATTGCAACCCTGATCAGAATAAACGCATTAAATAAAAAAAAATCTATCGGGGTGTACTCCAGCTCTCAGTTCTCATCTCTCAGCTCTCACACTGAAGCACACAGAAACATCTTGGACAGGGTGCCAGTGCATCACCGGGTGCAAACAACCCTGTAAAACCCAAGCCGTCCAAGCAGATATATAATAAGAAATAAACGTAAGAATTTACATCATTAAAGGGAAGTGTGTGCGTGTGTGTGTGTGTGTGTGTGTGTGTGTGTGTGTGTGTGTGTGTGTGTGTGTGTGTGTGTGTTCGTGTGTGTTAAGCATCACTTGGGTGATGAGTTTCATTACGTTGATGTTGCAGTAATCGAGGGAGAATAATCAGTTTACTGATCAAACACCAGATTATTTCAAAATAAACAAAATCACTAGATTATCAGAATGTTAGAACGATAAGAAAACGAATTACAACTATCAGTGATTCCAGAAGGTCTTTTAAGAGAGGCACATTAATCAGGAGAATAATCCCATCATCATTCATCCCTTCACCCTCTTCTCTAGTGGCCTTTACACAGGACATCAAAATGCGTCTAATGAAATCTGTGCCCATTCAGTCATTTAGTATTTTAGACATAAAGCGTATCTGCAACATTGTCATTACCAGGACACTTTTTAAGACGGTTGTTTTTGATTTGTGCTAAATGTGCATAAATTAGGTTCAACTGATTCTAAATAAAAAGACAAATAAATCAATTAATGAAACGATTTGCTAACAGGGCAGTGATGGCTTAGCAGTTAAGGTACTGGGTTAAAAATTAGGTTCAATCAGAAGGTCACCGGTTCTAGCCCCACTACGACCAAATTGTCACTGTTGGCAAGGCTGGATTAATAACTCTAGGGGCCCCTGGGCACTGAGGCTCATGGGCCCCCTCCCAACCCTAACATTCACATTCTCCAAAGGAGCCAGAGGGCCCTCTCTGCCCAAGGGCCCCTGGGCACGTGCCCAGGTTGCCCCTATTGTAGATCCGGGCTTGACTGTTGGGTCTTGTAATGCTGTATAATTGCAAGTCGCTTTGGATAAGCAGCGACTAAATATTGAAAACGTTAATGAAATATCATTATTTTAAATGCCAGTAGCACCCTCTGCAGGCCAAAGAAAAAAATCACAACAAGTTTGTTCACATTACCGGGCGTTTTCTTTTTGGTTTTAATTAAACATTTGTAAACTTTCTGTCGACAGCTTCGACCAGGACCAGCTTCCCAAAATTCCTCTTCATTCGGAATTAAAGGGAGTCCGATCTCCCAGTTTTAAACACCAGATTAATTTAAGGCTGACACTGGGTTTTTATTTGTGGAAAAATACTGCCATCTGCTGGTCAAATTAGGACAATGCATAAATTACTGGTATATTGCTCATTTGTTGCCAGTGTAACTTGACAGTAACTCGAGGGTCTAGAGTTGATTGAATCCACTGCAGCCCTGACCAGAATAAAGTGCTGGAAAAACATACATTTAAACCGAGCTAAATAGTCATAGGATAACATTTTGTATTACAGTATCAGCCATTATACATCGTCCCTGGAGTACACAAGGTTAAGTGTCTTGCTCAAGGACCCAACAGTGCCTGTGTTGTTGGTTTTGTTGCTTAATTCAAGTGTAATATAAACACATGTTCATACAATATTTAGGGATGTGTGTCATTTAGTACAGAGCATCCTATAAAACATTTTAAACTCTATAACCCAGTACTTTCTAACTGACCGTGTTCATGACTTAAAGTAATAGTACAATGAATGAGTACTCAAAATACTTAAAATACTCAATACAGTAATACTATACCAGTTGTCCAGCTAATATATCCAAATCCCTAAAATATTATAAGCTGAACTTTTGTTTTCTGCTGTTGGACGGTTTATATTGACCTGTAAACGAAGATCACAGACAGGTGGCGCTGTTTACCTGCAAAAGAATCAAATCAATCTGCGTAAAATATACGGAATTGTGCCAAAAGTATATGGACACTCACCAATAAATTGTATAGATATCACTGTCCAAACCATGTGTATTAATTGTGTTTTTATTACAGAATAACAGTGTGTGTGTGTGTGTGTGTGTGTGTGTGTGTGTCTGTCGGTCTGTCTATTTAGTGCAACCAATACACTGCACGGTCAGACCCCGATGACGTTCCAATACACCCCAGAGGATATTGGAGGGATCGCACTGCTGGCTAATGAGGTGTCTTTGTACATAAAAGTTCTTGTACTTCAGATTTTGATCTAAAAATTGTCTCACCGGTTTCACTAGATCTGCTTCTATTAAGTTGTCGCTTGACAAGTCAAGTTATTCGAAAACAGATTAGATCACATTTAGCTACTAAGCTAACACAAAACAACAGAAGAAGGCAGTAGAAGCATTGGCATCTCAAATAAAGTGTCCACTAAAGACTTAAACTTCACAGAAGGTTGACGGTTTGATTCATAGAGTCACTTTCGGCACTCTCGAACCCCCTAACTGTTCCATGGGGCTATGGCTTCACATCGTATCAGGCATGTGTGCTCAGTGCTGCCTCTTAGTGTGTGTTCACTAGTCTGTGTAAATGTGGGTTTAACTGCACCTGATCCGGTCAAACATGATGCTACTTCCATTAAGGCAGCAACTATTTTTGACACTCAAGGGTTAAGGGTCTTACTCAGGGGCCCAACACTGGGAACTTAGTGAGTAAGGCTTGAACCAGCGACCTTCTGATTTCTATCCCTGCACCTTAACCCTTAAGCTTAGCCACATACCGGCTTTCTGGTTCTACACAAGTCAAGTCAACTTTATTTCTATAGCGCTTTTTACAATACACATTGTCTCGAAGAAACTTTACAAAATACAGGACGAACCAAAACCCCTGTTGAGCAAGCCGAGGGCGACTGTGGCAAGGAAAAACTTCCTGAAAATTACAGGAAGAAACCAAGAGAGGAACCAGACTCAACAAGGCCCATCATTCTTGGGTCGTCCTTGTATGCAGCAGTATTGGAACTGCACAAGAGAGGGAGGATAATTCTTGTTTTCTGATGTTTTAGTGCTGGTTTAAGGTTATTCATCCAGCCAAAAGTATTTGGACAGCTCCCAAGCTGGTTGGAAGAATTTTTTTTTAGAAACAAGCACTTCCGAAATAGAACGACCTCGGGGTGACCTTGTCTTCTATTTTGAAAGGTTTCTCACAAAACTTTATTTAAAAAAACTTCATAAAACTTTATTTCCTTGATGCCATTCATTTCAACTTTGATGTATTTTTGTTTGCGTCTCCTGAATCTGTAACCATTTTTCCATGATGCGGGAGCAGATGTTTTGTTTTCGACTCTCACACACCCCCTTCCCCACCCCCCAGTGATCCCTGATGAGATGGTACAAGTGCTTGCGGTGCTTATGTTTATTAATGACGAAGGGCGAATCTTCACCTGAGAATTTTGTAAGGAACACAGCAGGAATGCTAATGCTAGGGCACCCGGGTACGAGGCGTCTGATCTTTATACACGCCGGTTATTTTACTGTACACCAGGAGTTTATTATTCTGCACTGGATTATCATTGAACATCTTAAATGGGTGCTGCGGTTGCTGGATTGTTTGGTGGTTTGGTGTCGGTATTTCAAAGTTTCTGCTCCTCATTACCATAATGAGGTACAACCACCAACATTCACTTCATATGATCAAGCTTAGTGCAAGATTCTAGTCTAGATGGATGGATGAATGGATAGATGAATAAGTAGATTGATTATTAATATTATTATCAATTTTATCATCATCATCAACAACAACCATCATCATCATCATCATCATCAAGTTTATCATTATCAACCATCATCATCACGTTTATCATTATCATCAAGTTATTCATCATCATCATCACTTAATCTATCATTATTAAGTTTTTCATCATCAAGTTCATCATCATCATTAAATTTATCATCATCATTAAGCTTTTCATCATCATGTTCATCATCATGTGCTTTTCACGTGAATTCTCCACATTTAACCTGATCTGTGCAGTGAAACATACATTTACACACACACATTAGGGGGCATCAGTGAGCACATGTGCCTGTTGTGGTTGGCCCTAACCATGGCTCCCTGGGAGCAGTTATGGGTTAGATAAATCGCTCAAGGTCACTTCAGTCGTGACCTGTTGACTCCGGGAATCAAACCAGCAACCTTCAGATCACCAGCTGAGTTGTGTAACCACCAGGACACGGCTTTCCTGTCAGCAAAATTATAATTGTCATTAACTTTATTTATCATCATTAACATACAAATAATTTGTGTGAAGTTTGCATGTTCTCCCCATATCCACATAGGTTTATTCCAGTCACTCAGATTTCCTCCCAAGACATGTCATTAGGCTAACTGGAGGTACTGAATTGCCTTGTAGAGATGCTTAGCAACTGTATTGCGGTGATGACCCCAAACCCCGGTTGAGGGTTGTGGCAGGTAAAGCGTCCAAAACAAAAGAGGGGCCAAGTCAAAGGTCAAGTCAAGTCAAAGATGTGGTCCACCATCCGTTGTGGTGACTCCCTGAGTGGGTACAGCCGAAGGACGAAGCAGTAAATCATCATACAACCCTTGCAGTCATACATAGTCTCTTAGAGAAGTAGTTTTACTTAAAGTACTTAAATTTGAAGTGAAGTTTTTAAACCTGAACAAAGTGAATCAGTGCAATCACTGATAAATAAGTTAGAGGGGGGGGGGGCGGTAAGTGTAGGGTAGGGGTAGTGCATTCACATTGGGCTGATATTTCGTCTACTTTTGTGTCCTGAAATAAAGCGAGGAAGATGTTCTGTAAATGTCACGCCATTTGGATCCGCCGCGGCGAGAAGAGCGACTCAGATTGTTGTGACAGGCGGATAGAATCGGTGCGTGTGCAGACCTCAGACTCTAGTGGGGTGGGGCGCCAGGGCGTGGTGACTCCATGAAAAGGGTGTGGCCCTGTAGTCTCTCGGTAGTGGCAGCGGGGTGTGAAACGATCTTCTGGAGTAAATAAGTGTCAGACCAACCGAGAGAGTTGCACAGTAACACCCGAAATGCATTCTTTTACCATTTGCGGTGGACTGTGACCTGTTACTCCACCTCCTGTTTGTTTCTGGGATGTGTGAGTAAACCTGAAGTTCATGCCCAGGTCTTGAGGGATGCGAAACTGCCGTCCCACATGCGCCTGCTTTTATTTGATCTCCATCACGAATGTTCACAGTCGACAACACGGCCAGATTTGCCTGTGGGAATTTGTGCCCATTGACATGACATGAATCCAAAAGTTCCTACATCAAGCCAATCTCAGGACTCAAATAAACCAGAATCTCCCCAAAGCGTTTTCTGTATCTGGAGCGTTTCCCTCTCCCAGTTAGAGAGTTAGAGCTCCAAGCAGGCTCGCTGTTTTTACATAAAGGCCAATAAGTTTAAAATCCCTGGGGGGTACAGAGACCCTGGAACAGCTCGAATATGTTAGCATCTCATTTAGCCTCCACTGCAAGGTTCAGAGAGAGAGAGAGAGAGAGAGGAAGTGGCATGTGTGAGTGTGTGTGTGTGTGGCAAATGAATACATATTTAAATTAATCAGATTAATCTGAGGGATAAAAATACATCCCAAATACAGTCCTATTACAACCGGGAATAAACCTCAAACACACCTCAAATAAACCCTAATATACCCCAAATATCCTCATCTATATCCCAATACACTTCTAATTCACCCCAATACATCTCTAACAGCAGCTGACAATCAAAAGCTGTGATGAACAGTTACAAAGTAAATGTAATTTGTAACTCTAGTTAAGACGTTTTTTGTGTATCTTTTACTTTAACTACAGTCATATATCGTTACTTTAGTCTCATGTGTGCACATATATATCTATATCTAGCTATGCATTTAAAAACTGAAAGAATCGTGCAATCACAACGATCGAGTTACGGCGTGCACTTTATTAAAAGTGTCTGGGGTTCGACTTCATGATCCGGTCAATGCAGTAGCCTGGCAACAGTGAGAGTGATGGAAGAAAAACACAAACTTAACACAGCAAAGGCCTTCATTACATTGCGTAAAATTTACAGTATTTACAGTGTCTATATATTACACTATAGTACATTACGATACTTGTAGTACATTACAGTACATTACTTTACTTGTAGTTCATTACTTTACATGTAATACACTACAGTACATTACTTTACTTGTAGTTCATTACTTTACATGTAATACACTACAGTACATTACTTTACTTGTAGTACATTACTTTACATGTAATACACTACAGTACATTACTTGTAGTACATTACTTTACGTGTAATACATTTACAGTACATTACTTTACTTGTAATACATTACAGTGCATTACTTTACTTGTAATACATTACAGTACATTACTTTACGTGTAATACATTACATTACATTACTTTACGTGTAATACATTACAGTACATTACTTGTAGTTCATTATTTTACTTGTAGTACATTACAGTACATTACTTTGCATGTAATACATTGCAGTACATTACTTTACTTGTAGTTCATTACTTTACATGTAATACATTACAGTACATTACTTTACTTGTAGTTCATTACTTTACATGTAATACACTGCAGTACATAACTTTACTTGTAGTTCATTACTTTACATGTAATACACTGCAGTACATTACTTTACCTGTAGTACATTACTTTACATGTAATACATTACAGTACATTACTTTACTTGTAGTACATTACAGTACTTGTAGTACATTACTTTACTTGTAGTACATTACAGTACATAACTTGTAGTTCATTACTTTACATGTAATACATTACAGTACATTACTTTACTTGTAGTACATTACTTTACATGGAATACATTACATTACATTACTTTACTTGTAGTACATTACTTTACTTGTAATACATTACAGTACATTACTTTACTTGTAATACATTACAGTACATTACTTGTAGTACATTACTTTATATGTAATACACTACAGTACAATACTTTACTTGTAGTACATTACTTTACATGTAATACATTACAGTACATTACTTTACTTGTAGTTCGCTACTTTACATGTAATACATTACAGTACATTACTTTACTTGTAGTTCACTACTTTACTTGTAATACATTACAGTACATTACTTTACATGTAATACATTACAGTACATTACTTTACATGTAATACATTACATTATATTACTTTACTTGTAGTACATTACTTTACATGTAATACATTACTTGTAGTACATTACTTTACATGTAATACATTACTTGTAGTACATTACTTTACATGTAATACACTACAGTACATTTCTTTACATGTAATACACTGCAGTACATTACTTTACTTGTAGTACATTACAGTACATTACTTTACTTGTAGTACATAACTTTACATGTAATACATTACAGTACATTACTTTACATGTAATACACTGCAGTACATTACTTTACCTGTAGTACATAACTTTACATGTAATACATTACAGTACATTACTTTACTTGTAGTTCATTACTTTACATGTAATACACTGCAGTACATTACTTTACCTGAAGTACATTACTTTACATGTAATACACTGCAGTACATTACTTTACTTGTAGTACATTACTTTACATGCAATACACCGCAGTACATAACTTTACTTGTAGTACATTACTTTACTTGTAGTACATTACTTTACTTGTAGTACATTACAGTACATTACTTGTAGTGCATTACTTTACATGTAATACATTACAGTACATTACTTGTAGTACATTAGAGTACATTACTTTACTTGTACTACATTACTTTACGTGTAATACATTACAGTACATTACTTTACTTGTAATACATTACAGTAAATTACTTGTAGTAAATTACTTTACTTGTAGTACATTACAGTACATTACTTTACCTTTAGTACATTACTTTACATGTAATACATTACAGTACATTACTTTACTTGTAGTACATTACAGTACATTACTTTACTTGTAGTTCATTACTTTACATGTAATACATTACAGTACATTACTTTTCATGTAATACATTACAGTACATTACTTTACTTGTAGTACATTACTTTACTTGTAGTACATAACAGTACATTACTTTACTTGTAGTACATTACTTTATGTGTAATACATTACAGTACATTACTTTACTTGTAATACATTACAGTACAATACTTTACTTGTAATACATTACAGTACATTACTTTACATGTAGTACATTACTTTACGTGTAATACATTACAGTACATTACTTTACTTGTAATACATTACAGTACATTACTTGTAGTACATTACTTTACATGTAATACATTACAGTACATTACTTAACATGTAATACATTACAGTACATTCCTTTACGTGTAATACATTACAGTACATTACTTGTAGTACATTACTTTACATGTAATACATTACAGTACATTACTTTACGTGTAATACATTACAGTACATTACTTTACGTGTAATACATTACAGTACATTACTTTACATGTAATACATTACAGTACATTACTTTATGTGTAATACATTACAGTACATTACTTTACGTGTAATACATTACAGTACATTACTTGTAGTACATTACTTTACGTGTAATACAATACAGTACATTACTTTACGTGTAATACATTACAGTACATTACTTATAGTTCATTACTTTACTTGTAGTACATTACAGTACATTACTTTGCATGTAATACATTGCAGTACATTACTTGTAGTACATTACAGTACATTACTTTACTTGTAGTTCATTACTTTACTTGTAGTACATTACAGTACATTACTGTACATGTAATGAATTGCAGTACATTACTTTACTTGTAGTTCATTACTTTACTTGTAGTACATTAAATTACATTACTTTGCATGTAATACATTACAGTACATTAGTTTACATGTAATACATTACAGTGCATTACTTTACATGTAATACATTACATTACTTTACTTGTAGTACATTACTTTACATGTAATACATTACTTGTAGTACATTACTTTACATGTAATACATTACT
>JAOTRQ010103594.1:0-20039 GCA_028565875.1 Hoplisoma paleatum | reverse complement strand
AATGGCTCTAATTCCATTTTACAAATAAAAATTAAATAACAATGTAAAAATGAAACTAAACTAACTCGTTTCCCTCCGTCTTTGTTGAGTGTATGCATGCGTGCTTGCGTCAGTACCTGAGGACATGATGGTGCATTTATGTTGAAAAGAAAAAGAAATCTAAAATAAAAATATATGTTTCCTCGGAAAATACGTTACAATAAGGAATAGATACTGGAATGCAAAACATTCAATGTGAATCGATTCACTGATGTGAATCGGTGAATCTCCCCATCCCTACTTGATACGCTTTATAACGGGCCATAGTTACATCAATAAATGTAGCGGGTAACTTTACCACACAAAGACAAAGCTGTATATTAAATCAATTCTATGTCGAGACACAACCAAGTTGTCACCAACCTCTTGTCACAAGCTTATCTGTTTACCTTTACTATTTAAATGGCTTGAATAGCTTATAGAATCATTTTGATCCATATTTTGTTAATATTTCTGTTATTTAATCTGTATTAAGAATTTTCTTTCCTTATTTTTATGTGTTTCTCAATATAGTTATGTGTAGTGCCTTATGCACCAATCATTTTACATCGTCTTCCCGTTTATTTTTTTTTGTGTAATTCAGTATCATGCATAGATGTTATAGAAACTGGCTGTTTATTTTTACACACATTTTCTATCTGGCAGAAGCAGATAATATGCCTGTTTTCATTTGCAGTGTCCCTAATGTGGTAAACCTTGACATTCTCATCTTTTCATTTTCAAAGATAATGCCAATCAACATAGTGTGTATGTGGAACTGTTATAAATCTTAGAAGTGAATTGATAAGAGATACATTTTGTAACGGTGAAGGAAAAGCAATCGTATGACATTGCATAGGGAATTGTTTTTTGCCTGCTCTGTAGAGCAATGCCATTGATCAGATCGCTCAGCATATGGCTGCAAATACTGAGTATAATGAGGCACAGTGGGAGTGCTACTGTGCAATATGGCAAACATTTACTTGGGAAAGGTTTTATACTGTAGCCAGTATGCCCGTGAACTAAGAAATGTAATGGCATTTTGCTTACTGTAGTGACTGCCTGCCTCTTAGGGTTTGCTTTATAATGTAGAGCATGTAGGATGACGTTATTCTAGAAATGGCAAGCGTAATTGTGAATAAAACTAAACTAAAATTGATTTAACTGTAATTGTGTAAATTGACCATATACTTGTTATTGCAAATCCCCATGACCAATGTATCTGAATGATGTGACAAATAAATAAGAGTAATTGTTATAATCAGACCGGTCTAACACTGTATCAAATGAATGTCTATGCTAATTAGCAATTAGACTGTCCAAAACAGTGTCTAAATACATTTTTTTTAAATACACAAAGTCTAAATTTACAACAAGGTCTGCCATATCCACATTGTTTCACACAACAAACTTTTTAGATTTGTATGAAAATACTAATAATTGCTTTGAGATTTTTTTTTTGGCATTTTGGACTAGCGAGAAATTTTTAATTGGTGATGCAAATCACCAAAGCATCATGTTGTGTGACTGTTACGAGTTAATGGATTGATGAACAGTGTAACACACTGTCTGGCCAAAAAAAGTCAACACCAAGAAAAAAAGGTCACACAATAATTTGTTGGTCCAGCTTTTAGCTTTTATCTTTTACTGTGGAGTTGTTTCTATAAGCTTCTGCAATGTCATAACATTGATTTCAATCCAGTGTTGCATTATTTTTCCCTAAAATGTTGCATTGATGATGGTAGAGTCTGACCACTGCACAATGCTTCTCCAGCTTCCCCATAACAATGGGGTTTAATGTCTAGACCAGGGGTCACCAACCTTTTTGAAGCTGAGAGCTACTTTTGGGGTACCAACTAATGCGGAGGGCGACCAGTTTGATACACACTTGTGACGTCACAATAATAATTATATAATTCATTTTAATAAATAATTTATAATTATATATTGTAACATCTATGGGTCGCGCTGAAAGGATGAGATGGATGAGACCAGTTTTATAAACACCTTCGGATAACTCGCGGTTACATTTCCGCCATCGTTTTCCTCGTAGCATCGCCCGTAACATCGGAGCGCACACACACGCACACAATGGTTCACTCCCAAAAACTCTCTTGCTCCCTACACACCTGCACTAGGCTCATAACTCATAACATTAAGCGATCGCTACAATATATTACATAGATTGTCATTTTCTAATTGACACCAATGCATGTGTGATTTAATGAACAATAGCGAAAAAAAATGCAGTGTCACTATAATGAACTCTTTTTAGAACAGGCCCGCGGTCGCCCACGGGCACCACGTTGGTGACCCCTGGTCTAGACTCTGTGGTGGCCAATCCATGTGTGAGAATGATGTCTCATGCTCCCTGAACCATTTGATCGTAGTTCCTGCTTGATGAATTCTGTCATTGTCCTTTTGGAGTAAGTTCCTGCCATCAGGGAAGAAAAAATCTATTGATGGAATAACCTGGTCATTCAGTAATATTGAGGTAGTCAGCTGACCTAATTCTTTGAGCACATAATGTTGTTGAACCTTGAACCTGACCAACTGCATTTACCGCAGATCATTGCACTACCCTCACCGGCTTTTACAGTAGGCACTAGGCATGATGGGTGCATCGCTTCACCTGCCTCTCTTCTTACCCTGATGCATCAAACCACAACACCTTCTTCCATTACTCCAGAGTCCAATCTTTATGCTCCCCAGCAAATTGAAACTTTTTTTTTACCAGGTTAGCTTTACTGATGAGGCTATGTGTGTGGAATTGTTACTACTGATAAACAGACATGAGTTTTAGTGTTGTTTTTTATTTGATTACACCAAACGTCTAAGTGATCATTCAGGACTTATTCCTGGCCGCAATTCTTTCTTGAAGTCAATGGATCCCCACTCTTCTTCCATTTTGTAACAATGCATTGGGCAGTTCTTAACTTAATTTTAGTAGTTTTTGCAATCTATTTGCATGTTAATGACTTGACCCTCTAAAACAGACTGCCTTTTCTATGATCGTATGATGTGTCTTTTCACATGGTTGTTTAAGAAACGAGAAACAACTCATTGAATCAGTTGGGATTGTTGCCAGCTTACAGATAATCACACATGCAGTAATTATACTGTTGTGGTTGCATATGCAGGCACACCAGAGCTGGGATTTCAGGAAGCCATAGTGGTGGTTAGAGAACTGTGCTTGTGATGGAAAGGTTGCTAGTTCAATTCTGAGAGTCAACGGGTCATGACTAAAATGTCCTTAAGCAGGGCACAGAAATTTTAACTGTTAGTTTCTTACACGTGTAAAGAAAACTAATGACTTCTCTGAATATTGTGTGGCTCTCCATACATAAAACTGATGCAAATATGTTTCCGACTCATAAAGGTGAAAAGATGGGAGTGAGTTAGTTGTAAAGCTCCTCTGCCAACAGTGGAAGATCAGTAATGGGAAAGCATAAAACTTTCAGGATGATTCGATACAAGTAGATTGGTAGGGTTTATTGGAAAAAAGAAGCACAGTGTCCTTAGAAATACTGCCCATTGGACTGTAAAACATAAATTCTCTGAGTCAGACTCTGTATACCTATGCGCCCTCAGTGACCTGGCAGAAAACATGTAGTGATGTACAGAACAGCATTTTAAAATGACTGCAGTACACATAAAGGCCATTTAAAGGGGATCAGCCAAAAAAAAAATAACTGAATACTAAAAATAGGAAATAAATAACCCCCAATTTGTAAAAATCATGGGTAAATATTTTTTAAGACCACATATCTGTTAGTAGCTCGTTGTGCGATTTCAGGTATGTGGGAATGGGGTGTAGGAAATAGGAAAGGCATTTAGGTGGTCACTAGGTGGATGAGGATGAGACAGCGGGAGAAAGTGAGGGAGAATGCACACATCTGGATCGTCACTGGGCCACGTGGTACCCAGGTTTCCTTGGAGACAGCAGTGATGTTGTGCATTCAGATGCTAGTTCAGTTCAGCAGAGGGCAGGACAGACGAGGCAGCTGGACTGTGGATGTGCCTCAGAGCTGAACAAACAGGTGCTCCACGCACTACTCAAGGTGAGTCGCCATTCAGTACCAAATGCTACGGCTGCTAGTCATCTATATATAGCGCATGAGTAAATATGAGATCAATCATTAAGAATGTTTACAGGTCGAGATGTTCTGTTGTGTTCTCATTTATGCGGCAGTGAATTTGACAGACACTTAAATTATCTTTTTGGTCTTTCATGTTCTCAGAAATCTTGCTTCCATTTAGCTGTTTACCCAACTGGTTTTTGCCTTCAATTGAAAGATCCCATCAGTTACTTGGTGACCTGTATCTACAGAAAAAAGATCTTAAATTAAATTAAAGTATTTTGAAAACTATCAACATTACAGAAGGTGTGCGAACACATAAACAAGCTTGTGAGGGGCCAGAAACAAAGTTTACATTCATTTTGCTCAGGATGTTGAGCTCTGCTGTGCTAAGACAGCAACGTTAGCCAAGTTTGAGACAGCTAAGTTAGAAACATTCGGGACTGTGTGTTCAGACTATATCAGAACAAACAGAGTTCACACAAAGTGTTTTAGCATGTAATTTAGTTTCTGCAATGTCACCTCGATGCTGTTGCTCCTTTCTTTTTCTTCCCACTTTTAATTAGAATTTCTGCTAACCCTTTTGTCGTCCTGTTAACATCATTACTTGTGGGCAAATAGCATTAAATTGAAATGTCACTTTCTTGAAGCCTGAGCAAGTATATATATTTAAGCAGAACCGCAGTATAGATTAGGGTGTTTTATCTTCAGAAAGCTCAATGCTAATTGTTTCTGCTCATAGAGGTCATTTAAAAAAAATCAAAGACATCCTTTCTTTTGTCATAAAATGAGTGTTTACACCAATGTTGCAAAGATGTTTTTGCAAGCAGCTCACATAAGAATCTAAAAGTCAATAAAATTTGTTCATAAAAATGAGTAAGTTGAAAATGTTCTATAATATTAATAATAATAATAATATATTTTTTGGCTGCCAAATGAAATTTAATTATAAACCATTTGAGTTTGGTGACTGGTACAGAGACATGAAAACATTTATATAATTTCGTAAGTTATAAATTTGGATTATTTTCTTCAAATTGATTTACAGAAATGTGACACCTCTAATTGAGAATAAAGGGAATTGCTCTCAGACCAGATTGTGTCTTGAACCAGTGACCTTACATTTACTAGTCGAGAACCTTAAGCACTAAGCTATATCTGCTCCCGAAGATATATTTTTTTGGAAACAGACAGTATAAACTATAGCATTTTGCATGCTGAACTTTGGGTCATGTATTGTCACACAAGTTAACAAGACAGCAAAATACACTTTAGCCACCTCAACTAGATATTATTTTTGTTATTGAGTAGCCATTGTGTCCACCTTCCTAATATTATGTTGGTCCCTGTAACAGATACTCTGTGTACTCTAATAAATTTCTATCCAAATCAGCATTAACTTCTTTTTTTGCAGTGCAGAAGTCTTTACTTCCCATATACATCATTGATCATTGGCCCAACCATAACCCTGACACTGGTTAACCACTGTTTATTTCTTGAATGAATTTTGATAGATACTGAATACTGCAGACTGTGTACACTCCACAAAAGCTACAGTTCTTGTTAAACTTAAATCCTTACATTTGCATGTTAAGGATCAAATATTCACCTGTTGTCTATATAGCCCACCTAAAAGGGGCCGTGATGATGAGATAGTGTTTTTCAGGTGTACATTGCCTTTAAAATTGAGGCTGCTCTATATTACAGCTATAGCACTGTCACAGCATAGCTTAATGGGTCTTGGGGACCTGGGTTTAATCCTGGCTCTGTTATTTTTATACCTGTCTATTATCCTGTGTCTTGTATAACAGTACCCAGTGTTTCTTCTGTAGCATGTACAGTGTTTGTTTCTAATTGCTTTTTCTTGCCCTAACTATAAGTCTTATGTGCCTGTCTGTCTGTCTGAATCAGGCTGTGAATTATGACAATGAATTGTTTGTAATAAACATTATGATAAGTGCATCGTTTTAGTTTACTGGATCCTATAATGTAATCTGGACTGTATATCGGTACTAGTATTTATTCTATTCTGCTTGTTCTGCTAGTTATCCTCGATAGTAATTCCATATTTAGGTCATAATTTATTAAAGTTATACAATATAATATTTATTAAATTTATTTTCACTTGCTGCTTCAATCTATTAAGTTTCAGCTATCTTCTTGCAAAATAGAACTGAACTCTATAAAGAATCACAGACTGACTGGAAGCACAAAGCGATTATTTTAGTTCAAATAATCCATATTAAACTGATATTTCCAAACACTCTACCTCTATATGCTTGCTTGACTTTATAGTTTTGTAGTCAGCTAAGGCCAGTGCTCTACAACATGAAAAAAATAGTTCGTGCCTGATTAGTCTGATGGGCTGAATAAAGCTGATTTGTAATCTGTTGCCTTGTAATTTAAAAATAGACAACTAGGGTTCTTGTCAAAGGCACAGTTACAGAAATAGGGCTATATGTTCACTCAGCAATGGCACATAAAGCACCTAAGTCTCTGCATTTTGCTGTCTGGCAGAACTCAAGGTGAAGGTGAGATAAAAGGATGAGAACCTTATCTTGGAAATTGAGTTAGTCATGTTGTCTGCTTCAGCGGTTTTTAGTCCCTCGCCTCCGGGCAGGCACTTTTATTGTTTGTTTGTTAGTGCTCCAAAGAACAGTAATCAGTGATTAAACATTTAACTGCAATTATGTAAAGTGGATATGACTGTAACAACAGGTATAACTAACTTAAAAATTTAGGATATAACCATTTCATTCTATTTTTATTTATGTTTTTGTCCAATGGATACGTGGATAGCACTGTCACCTCTCAGAATGAAGGTCCTCTGGTTAATCCCAAGTTGGGCCAACCCCCAGTTGGGGCATGGGTTTCCTCCAAGACTTCTAGTTTTCTCCAAACACATGTAGTCAGGTTAATTGTAGACATTGCAATAAACTGTACTTACCAAGTCACTACGATGCATAAGCCAGTTCATTGTAAAATCACACAAAGTGTGATAGTCACGAATCTCCTCAGTCAGAGTGAAGGTCAGCATCAGTAGAAAAGAGGCGTGATTGAATGGGGTATTTTGATGTGATCAAATTTGGAGGCAAATTGGGGGAAATGTAACAAGAAGTACTCTAAAGCGATAGAATAGATTGTTTGTTATATTTCACCTGACTTGATACAATCAACATTCAAGTCATTATAAATAGTATACTATACATAAATAGAAATAAGAACTAAAATATTTAAAGATGCTTGGACCAGTTTTTTGCACCCCCCTCCCCCGGTAATACCTTATATTTAAATGAACCAGTGCACGTGGTGGTAAATGTGTCATTGTGCCTTCAAGACTCAGCTGGTTCTCTAATTTAATGTTCCAATGCTGTTAGGTCCAACAATGCAGCCTATGAGTCACGCTCTCTATAGGTGAGTGCAAGGTCAGCTGTTGGCTGTGGTTTGGAGCAAGGTGGTAGCGAGCAGAAAAATGTACAAATACTTTTCATTAAATTATAAGCCCTGTTTTGTAGAAGTTACCAAAATAGATTGTAGAGACTGCTGATAGTTTGAATAGTGAAACAACATTCCACGACATGAACATTCATTTTTGTGGAATAATTATCAAGTACTCTATAAAATACAATACACTTATCAGTTATGATTAGATCCATATTTTAAAGTTTTTATTTTAAGTACTACTACTGAACAGCTGCCAATGTCAAGAACTTAATATTAATTCTTGATTGCTTACATTGTATCCAACTTTTTAAATATCGGGCCAGCAGAATGCACAAGTGACGTGAACTGTTTAAAGTTAATTCAATCCATCTTTTTGATTTGGTGCTTAATTTGTTCTCAATCAATGTCATTTTTACTGCTCTGATCACTACTGTTTACAGTTACTGTTCTCTCTCCTACTATACACCAGTACATTGTTCACTTCCATGGCTTTTTAACATGTAGATACATTTTGGTATTAAAATCAATCATGAGAAGTGCAAATCAATAAAAAATAATTTCAATCAATAAAAACAAAATTACGGAAAACCATTTACAAAAAAATACAGAAGCCAAGACAACATTCACGTTTAGAAAACAAAATAAAAAAGCAAAGACTGTGTGTTTGAAAGCAGAAATAACATTTACAAACACAAGACGGAAAGTGTAGGTCCTATCAAACAAGAAGTGCTGCTTACTCATAGCTGTCAATCAAACAGTTTCATCAGGTAATTTGAAGGGATTTAGTGAAATTTTTTTTTGCTGAACCAAACACACACACACACACACACACACACACACACGCACACACGCACACACACACACACACGCACACACAAGATCGACGAAATCCGGCTCATTTGCAAGTATCATTGTTTCACAAACACATCAAACATCACTACATGCTAATAGTGGTGGGGCACAGGATGTTTAGGACAGAGCAAGATTGAGATGATTCACTCTAGTCACCATTAATACAAAAAAACAGGGGAAAAAACTTTTGTAGATCAGGACCAACATGTACTTAAATAAAATAAAATGTCTATTTAACTTTCTGCCGGTAATAGAGTAATAATAAGTTACAATTGTAAAGCACCTTTCACTATACCAAGGACGCTTTACATGGCAGACATATAAAAAATTAATATAATAACTAAGTGGAATAGTGGGATGCAAATAGAAAAGTTTTTAAATCTTTTTTGAAGGAAAACAGACTATTGGAGTGATGGAGGAAGAGAGTTCCAAAGTTTGGGGGCAGCTGCACTAAAGGAACTGCCAGCCAGGGTGACAAGATTAGTGTGTGGGACAGTTAGAAAGGCAGAGTTGGAGGATCTGAGACTGCAAGGGGGACAGTTGACACGAATGAGTTCAGTTAAATATGGAGGAGCGAGACCTTGTAAGTTTAGATTCAGGATTTTATATTTAATCTTGCTGATGACTGGTAACCAGTGTAGGTATTAGTGGACGGGTGTGATGTGGGCAGAGCGTTTGGTAGAGGTGAGGACTCGAGCTGCAGAGTTCTGAACATATTAAGGGCGGTTTATTATTTTCCATAGAGGAGGGAGTTGCAGTAGTCTAGACGAGAAAATATGAAAGCATGGATGAGCATTTTAGCATCATCATCACTGAGGATCGGGCGAAGGCGGGCTATATTGCGTAGATGGTAGAATGTTAAGAGACTTTATGTGTATTTCAAAGTAAGTGATTGGTTGAAAGAGCAGCCGAGGTTTTTAATGACTTGAGCTGATTTAATGGACCCACCATCAATATTGAGAGTGATGTTAGGGTGTTTGGAGAGTAGTGATTTGGAACCAACTAATAGCACTTCAACATTTCTAGGCATTGAGTTTGAGATAGTTGTGTAACCAGAGTTTAAGATCAGAAATGCAGGTGCTTGATGTTTTGGCAGAGGCTGAGGAGGAAGCAGTGCTGATATAAATCTGATTATCATCTGTATAACAGTGGAATTTGAGGCTATGTTTCTAAATGATCTGGCCTATTGGCGTGATGTAGACTCTAAAAAGAGAGTGTGATAGAGTGTGATAATGTGGCCTTGTTCAGGTGTGCCATGTCTTTTAGGACAGTGAGCCTATTGCTGATGCTGCACCCCTAGCATCTCCCTGAAATACTCATTGCTCTCAAGGGCAAATGAATGTTATAATCAGCTTTTTCATATCCAGCCTTGCTGCTAAAGAATAAATAACCTGGCTGGTTTGTGCTACATGAGGATGTAATGTAGACATTTTGAGCAGCTTCCAACAATACAGGATGTTGGAAAAGGCTTGTGGGTCAACAATATTTATTATTGGATAAATGCTGAATTTTTTATAGGATTATATAACTGATCCTGTCATGTAAGTAATCATATAGAACAAGTCTTTCTCTCAATGATGCTGTCTTAAAATAGAATATGAAGTTACATTATTATGACAACTTACAATGGAAGTCATATTCCTTGAGCATGGTGTATGATTCCATTCTTGTAGATCATGTACATCTATACATGCTGATTGTCCCTCCTCCTGCTGATGGGATCCCAACAATTTCTAGTTAGAAATGTTAAATTTCCAAATACCCTGAAACTTGCCCAGGCCTAAATCCAGTTGCACAATTGTTTTGTGATGCACTGCAGGACCTTAAGGACCTTATGAAGTCACTCCCAATCTTTTTAGCTGCTGTGTGTTCTGCACATAGTGGTCCTAATCATGTGACGTGACAGTGTATTAACCACTAACATGACACAGAGGTAAAACTCACAATGATCTAATCAATCCAAAACTGTAGTTGAAGACTATTACGGTATTACTATCCTATTCAGTTAATAGGACCACCGGTTTATGGGACCGGCAGGTATTCGGACCGTATCCTAAAGTACCAAAACAAATCCTATTATATACCTGTAATGTTATTCGCTTTTTTCAAAATTCAGTCTAATTAGACCAAAGAACGTCAGAGCGTCTTTGTTTGTGGTGATTTTGTTCAAGTGCAGTCCGTCAAAATACCTCGTCTGATCACACTGGATAAATTCTTCAAACGTTGACTGGAATTAAGTAAGAACTTTTTTTATTATGCCTCACATGCTGACTAACTGAACATTGTGTTGTAGATCATTTATTTTTCAATGAGCAACGTTTGTAAGCAACAGTTCTTGTTTGTCTGTTTGCAATACGTATATATTGCACAAAAAAGGATTAAAAAACATTCAATATGTTACATAAATTATAGCACGTCCTATTTTAGGGCATGGTTGTTTAAACGGACCAGCCAGTTATTAGGACCAAAACGATTGCATCCTGATCTAGTCCGATTAAACAGATTTTCCTGCTTAAACTATTTACTGTATTTTGCGGACCATTGGGTACATTATCAGTAAACGCAATATCAACTGTATATTTTCAAACATAAGGCGCACTCTATTATTCAGTTATAACATATTGTAACGCCTCAGACTGAGGTGGATTCTGGGAGGTGTGGTCCTGCGGTGAGTTCCCTAGTGAGATGGTGAGATACTGAGCCAGGACCTACAGAGGCAGCGTAACACATAAAATACCGCCAGACTGCTGACTACAATAGCCATAATGCTCAAACAATCAATCAAGCGATGCGACTTTGTAGCTTTGTACTAAAACATTTTGACAGATTACCTTCATTTACCACATAAACACTGTTTATAATAAACTGTTTAAAGTTAAATTAAATTAATTAATAACTTTCACGATTTCCACTATTTTGGTTACTTTTTAAATGTTATTTCTCCTACTTTATACCAGTACTGTGTTTACTTCCAGGTTTTGAATGCTGCTTATTATTATTTTAAAAAATCATTTAGTAGTAATTATTGCTTATAAACATATCTCAACCTCTCTGCTGAGCTAATGTGTGTTTCTAAGATAATCAAGATTATCTTAGATATCTTAGATAATTTAGTTCACTAAATGCATTTGACATTTTTCTTTTCTGTTTGAGCAGCGCAACACTGGAGAGTCCCAGCAGGCTGGATGAGGAGCATCGTCTTATTGCTCGCTACGCTGCACGTCTGGCAGCTGAAGCCAGCAATTCCACAGTAAGCACACCTCCTGCACACCTCTCCACTGCAAATGATTTTATAGCGCTCCCAACTCTGCACATGCTATTCACTCATAACAAAAGAAATAACCTGCAGGGTTTTTAAAAAGATACCTTTATTCTCCGAAGGTTCAGAGTCATGTTCAAAATCATGTTTTGCTATTTTAGCCCTTGTGACAGCATTGCCTTTCTCCTGGTGTGGTGATTTAACACCTTCAGTGTGTAATTCTAGTGTATAATATTTTGACTCCTGTAATAATTGTTTTTCAGCAATGCCCTCCAACCGACCTAGGCTTCAACTTTGATGCCAACAAGCAGCAGAGGCAGCTCATTGCCGAGCTGGAAAATAAAAACAGGTAATTTATTTTTTTTAAATTAGCGTGCGACCTTAGCTTACGTCTTATGTTTCGGTAATAATAGCATAAATTATATTTGATGACTGTTGTAAAAAATGGGTGGTTTTATAAATAAGGTAGCATTGGCTCATAATTGGAATACTGATGATGATTAATATAGTCTTTTTGTGTAGATAGAACCTCAGGCAACAATTTATTACACCCATTGTGTGGTCTTGTGTTTACATTATTCGGGCCATGTTAGCAGGAACATTTGCTAGCATTTGGAACACTTTGTGGCTACAGAGTTATCTAGATATTCAGATAGATATTTCTTACCCATCAGCAGAAAGGTGATGATCCATCCATCTGTAATTAGATGTTATACAGTGTTAAATGTGGTGCCGATACAAGATTCTGCTGTGTAAAGTGCACTAAGGCAACTTGTAGTATTGGTCAGATATGTGGTCAGTAGGATAATGATTGAACTGCCTATTTAATTCAGTCGAATTGAAATTACAATTTGACATTAAAAACATCTGCATAGTATAGGCCAGGGGTCAGCAACCCACAGCTCTGGTTCTTCAGCCTTGATGCTGTGGCTCTCATATGCATGTTTCAAATTTGAATGAATATTAATACATAATTTAAGGTACAGCACTGGTGTACAATTTTATTAATACTGCACTAATGTACATTTATGTACCTCGCTATAGGTGCTCATGTGCTAATATCATGCGTGCTCTGCGTACATATATGGGCCCTTTGTATCCCATTGTAAATAATGAGGATTGAGGCCTAACCTGAAATATATTACTTTCATTTGGGTTGTATTGCTTTTGCACATCGTGTAAATTGTGTGATAATAAAATAAGGGATGTTTGGAATGGTATATGTCACTGCTGCCATACAGGCAGCATATTTTACTTAGGACACAATATATGAACATTAGTGGATTTTTTAGTCAGGGTTGATGTTTTCAAATGTTACAAAAATGAAGTTTTTATTTTTAACTGTTCTTGCTCTGTTTATTCTGTTCATTTTAGGAAATTTGTTTTATTTTGCAGTGGGTGGTGGTATGAGGTGGCCCAAATGAAATTCCAATAACTGCTTGTGTGACCCTGTTTTACATGCATACTTCTTATGCTTTCCTTTTAAAACATTTACAGAATTTAGACATCATGGTGACTGTAGGTAATAATGTATTTTTACTTTGGCACTGTGTCCGTGCCTTCTAATGAACTAGAAGTGAACTAGTGAACACTAGTACACAAGATGAAATTACTTTCATTCTCATTCTTTATTCAATTTCCAACACAATTATTTGCACTAGCTGTCACAACATTAAAAAATAAATGATTATGATTTGAGTATTTTTGTTTGATTCATTTGAGCTCTTGGAACAGAATTGGTTGACTAACTTGACTTAAATTTTCAAACATCAGTTTTAATGAACAGCTATTTCTTAACTATCTTTGCAACCATCACTGAAAAGAACAGAAACACTGTTGCAGTCTTGGGCCACCAACTAACTGACAGTTTTGGTAGTGCTAATCTCACTATAGTTCATTCAGTAATGGTATTTCCACCAAATATGAGTAGAGTATTATTGCACACACAAAGCTAATGAAATAAAACTAACAAATTAGCCACTGAATAATTGTTTTGTGTTGTAAACAGGGAGATCCTTCAAGAGATTCAGCGGCTGCGTCTGGAACATGAGCAAGCGTCTCAGCCAACACCAGAGAAAGCTCAACAGAACCCCACACTTCTTGCAGAACTACGCTTACTTCGGTAAACTCAGACATATCACTCATACCAATACATGTCCCTCAAGAAAAACTGAAACATAATACGTGTAGAATTATTCAGAATACTTTCACCGCTGTGCTTTTGCATACTGAGGAACAACTCCTCCACATTTAACACAATGCGTGCAGTGAAACTCTCATTTAAACGCACTAGGGTGCAGCAGTGAATACACATGCCCAGCAAAGTGGGCAGCCTTAACCATGGCATCTGGGGAGCAGTTATGGATTCGTAATTGCTTTGCTTAAGGGCACTTTAATTGTGAACTGTTGACTTTGAGAATCGATCACAACAACAGTTCTTTAACCACCAGGCCCCCTTAGAACAATTAGTAATGACTAATCCTCATTAAATTAGTTTTCGTGAATACTGCCAAAACATAATTACAATCACCTGTTGACATAACAGTTTTGTCGTCTCTATTTTTATTCATAATTCCACACAATTTCTGCAAAGATTTAGGTGTAATGTCCACATGGATCCAGCAATCAACAACCAAAATGGCGCTGTACAATGCTGCATTCATATGTATCATATGCTCATGTGTTGTGGTTATTTACTTCACATGAGTGCGCCACAGTGGCTTAGTGGTTAGCACTGTCGCCTCAGAGCAAGAAGTTCCGATTTAGATTCCCGCTTAGACCAGGGGCTTTCTGTGAGGAGTTTACATGTGCTCCCCGGTTTATTCTGGGCGTGCCATTTTTCTCCCACAGTCCAAAAACATGCATGTAAGGCAAATTAAAGATACAAAATTGTCCATAACTTGTCATGAATAACCATATCTTGTAATGAATGTTATTTAAAAGTGTAAAACATGGCGTTAATAACTAAACATATGAGTTTTCCGTGCATGTCCAGCAGCAACACTAAATGACATTGTTTTTAGTGGTGCTGTGTGCACCCATGTGGACACAATTTGTTTCTAATATGGTGACATCTCAGTGTGGACAAGAAATGCAATGCTCACAATTAGGAGCTTAATGATAAAATATAAATATGCATCATCACGTTAGTGCTGCTGTGGTACCATGAAATTTTTTCACAGTACAAAGCAGCTTTTGTTTTCCTATAATCAGTCTGCAATAACAACTCTATTTAAGACATCTCTTAAATACCACTGAACAGTGACCAAAATGCAGCCCACTGCAAGCAGTTCTGGAATAGATCATAAAAAACTGTTAGATGAATGAAAACTGACATTAAACAGGACTACATTGACAAATTGTAGCATGTTTAATATTAAAGACATGTATACAAAATTATTATGAATTATGTATTATTATGTTTTTTTTTAATCAGACATAGAAAGGATGAGCTTGAAAAGCGTATGTCAGCTCTGCAGGAAAGCAGGCGGGAGCTGATGGTCCAGCTAGAAGGTCTCATGAGACTATTAAAGGTATACTTTCTTTTGATAAACCTTATTGCTGCTTTTTTGGCCTGACATAAATGCAGCTTTCTAATAGTGCTCCGGTCTGCTGTTCTCTCACTCTGCTCTCCCCCCCTTTGCTCTCTGTCCTGAACGGCTTTTCTCTCACTGCACTTTTTTCTCTGCTGACTGACAGGATGAAGAGCAGAAGGCCGTAAGTGTTCCTGGATTTAGTCTTTTAAATGAGGGCTAATTCAAAGAGCTTAATAGCCGTGCTGTTTCATAAATGGGTAATGAACAAACATTCGGAAAAAAAGAGACCCATTACTGTTTTATAACTGACCCATATTTACCACTTATTTTACAGTATGCACGTAGTATGCATCTCTTAATAATTACCATGCAGTTAAAACTTAGATGAAAAAATAGTGTTAATTATTAATTAAAAGTATTAATTTAATACTTGTGGAAATATTATGCAGGGTTTTAAATGGTATTTTGAGCTTTTTTCCTAAATAAAGCATATTATGTCTAAACATATTCACATTAAATGTAAATATCTATTAAAACTTGTAACAATGTGGTTTAAATGCAACTTTCTATTGGATTTCTAAAAATCCTACAATATAGTTTAAATACATGCTATGAAAGAATCACTGTTTTCTGTAGATTTGTGGACAAAAGCTGTAGAAAATTAATTCTGTGACATCACTACGTCTGTAGCAGGATTCCGAATCTTGATTGATTGTTTAAATATCCCTCTGTATATTAAAAACACAACTGTGTGTAACTTTTTCTAGTTTGAGGTCAGCATTGTTGCTTCTAGAAAGATGACCTGGGTTTGATTATCACGTTCTTAACGGTTTAACCAATGAAGGTGGCGGTGAGGCTAGGTAGCACCTTTCCCAGTTTTTCAATAGATGGTTGGAGAAAATTTGATTTCTCTGAGAAAACCCACACAGTCATTTGAAGAGCACACTAAAACTACACATCGAAATGACCTGTACTACCCCACCTAAAGATCCTACCCAGGACCTTCTTGCTGTGAGGCAACAGAGCAACCTACTAAAGCCAGTGTGTTGCCCATGGCAATATATAACTTAATGAATGTAAAAGTGTAAACACACTGCTAGCATGTCAGCTGTATCATACTGTTGTAATTGTAAATTCATCTGCAGAATATAATAATAGCATGGCTGTTTATAAAAATAAAACATACAGTCAGGCTGCAGTTGGATCAATGTAAAATAAAATGAAATCTCAAGGTCAAATTACAGTCCAAGGGAATACAAAGATCAAGACCAATGTTAATATTAAAAATATGGTGTAACAGAGTGTCTGTGATTGCTGGTGTCTGTGACAGCTAGAACTCAAGGTGCGTCCCAAATCACACACTTGCGCACTTCAAGCATTATGTTTTAGTGTGTTTGACAAACACAATAAAACTCAGTGCACTCAAAGTACCCGAATGGTGCAAACGATGGACACTACACCAGCGACACAGGGCTTTCAACTGGTTAATAGCAGCCATCGCCAAATCAGAGTAAGAGGCAACTACTTTTGTATACAGGAGTAGTGTTAATTAAATTATTCATATATGTATGTATGAGGTTAATGAGAGTTAATAAAAGCATACAAAGGCATTATATAGAAACATGATATATAAAGTGGTGGATTTTTTGGCAGGCTACAGATCCATGATCAGTCCATGTCAGTCCATCCCTTCTCCGAAGTGACTTTGTTTAAGACAACGCTTACACACTACACACTAAATTACAGTGCACTTACGTAAGTTCACAATTCAGTCTACACAATTCCGTATACACTGCCTTCCAGTGGCCGTAACTGAATCTGTGAATTTGGCTACTTTAAAATAATCTGCCAAATAACTGTATGAAAAACTAAGGCCCCATAAATGATAGTCTGTGGTATTTTTTATGTTTTAATTAATATTTCAAATTAATCTACTTAATCAATTAATTGAACTAGTTATTGTTTTAATAGACGAGAAATTAATCACAAAATCGCAAAGAAGATCACACTTTGTCTACTTATAAAGCAGTATAAAACTTTCCTTTCCTGTAAACTATCCTATTGTCCTCATGCTTAGTGTAGCACAGACAGGTCCATGTGTACTCCTGCCAAATATCAGAGACCTGCTTGCCTTTCATGTGTGTTAACCACCGCACTTCTAATGTGACTGCAGTCTGGCTGGCCATCTGCCGTCTGGCAGTGCGCCACTACCTCTGGAGTCTGCACCAGCCCATCAGACACACGGGTCTTTTTGTATAGTGCCCTTATTTACCTCATTGTTCTTCTAAAGGCACACATACGGCTGTCTGTGAGTGTCAGGCAAAATAAGGTGAACAGAGAGTCGATACTTGTGGAACAGGTTTGGAATGTGATGCAGATCAAGTGTCTGTGTGTTATTATTTCTTTTGTGAAATGCTATCACACACAGACACTTTTATCAGCACTTCGTGTAGGAAGAGTGGGGGTTTAACTGGCTTTATTTGCAACAGGTCGGGGGCTCGCCCCACTCCTCGCCCAGCCACAGCGCCAGCTGCACCATGCCGATGCCTATACGATCCACATCTGCTGGCTCCACACCCACCCACACACCGCAGGACTGCCTGGCCGGGGTCAGTGATGACGTACTAGATGCCTTTTCTCAGGGTGAGACAGCACTTTTATAAACATACCCAGTCACTAGATATCATTTGAGTCCAGTTTCTAAAATATAGTAAGCTCTAATATGCCAGATTTACCCAAGCTTAAAAGCGGAATTGTTTTTCTTTTCTTACACAAGGCCCAATTATGATTTACACAATCAATCTTTAGCCAATAACTTTTATATCATGTTACCTTCCTTTACAATCCAATTTTCAAAAACAGAACAAAAAAGCATAGCCATGGCCTGGTTTTTAGAGAACTGGGCTTGTCATCAGAAAGTTGGTTGCTAGTTTGATTCTGAGAGTTGACAGGTGAAGTCCCCTTGAGCAAGCCTCTGAACCCCTAACTGGCATTCAAAGCTATTGAGTTCATGGTTGGGCAATATGTGGTGGGTGGACTAGTGATGTCATTAATATCAGTATTCAAAATTAACACCATTCATTGCACTATTATTAAACTGCAATTTTCATTGCAGTATTATTAAAAGCTTTACTCTTTTTAGGTGTACCTAGAAATCTCCGTAATGATCTTTTGGTGGCAGCAGACTCAATAACAAACACCATGTCATCATTGGTTAAAGAACTTCACTCAGGTACTAAAACTGTTTGTGACAAGTTTCTTAGAAAATGTGTGAAGTACATTTAAAAGAGCTTGTCCCATCTGTAGTAAACTATGTCAAATATTTACATTTTATTTTATTCGACTTAGACATAACTGAAAATGTATATTTTATTTTATTTACAGTTGATGATGGTTTGGATGATGATGAGGTGAACATGCGTAATGGAAGAGATAAAGGTAAATTATTCTCCTCACAATGTATGTATTACGCTTCTGATTTATATGTATTACTTTTGTGACTTCAGTCAGGCATCAGAATCCCTTTTGTTTTTAATTAGGAAACCACATTTAGAGGAATTACCATGTAATTATAAATGTAACATAAAACATTTATACTTTTGTACAATTATAAAGCGATGGATGTGTAAGGAGAAGGGCTCTCAATATATGTTCTATTTGATTCCAAAGTTTATGTCCTGGGTACTGGCGTTTTAGTAAAGTTTATGTGCTGGCTACTGGCGTTTTAGTAAACTTTATGTGCTGGCTACTGGCGTTTTTAGTAAAGTTTATGTGCTGGCTACTGGCGTTTTTAGTAAAGTTTATGTGCTGGCTAATGGCGTTTTAGTAAAGTTCATGTGCTGGCATCTTTGATATCTTCTGAACTTGTGATGCATTGACATTACCATTAATGTATTGTTGTTTCGGGTCACAGAGACCAAAGTGTCATGTGAAGAAAATAAATGTAGGAAATGGACTGGTGACCTGTTTCATCCATTCTGCAGATGAATTATACCCATTATGAATATAATACTACAATTACAATTTAAAATATGAATTCTCTAGCTCAATACTTTTGGGGGCTGTGGGGTCTTGAGGACAAAATAAGAAGCTTAGAACAAGAATTTAATAGTAAATGTGGGACGTTTAATCATTTGGACATCCAATCAGCCAGTCCTTATCTAGCTTAGAGCTTATCTAGGTTAAGAAAAGCTTAGCTAGATTGATTTTTATACTTATTCTAGGATCAATGTACACACACAGTATGTGTCAAATTTATTTATTTCACATTTTTATTTTTTACAGTTTATGATTTTTTAGATGTCTTTTGGATCTTGCTTGTAAACACCAAGCAATGTTTATGTGTATATTTTCTGTGTGTGTTTTCCTAATATATTTTAAATGCATATGCGGCATTTAATATACATACACCAGTTTTATGTATTTTAATTCCACTAAATACATTATGAACAGTGTAATCCGGGCTATAAATACTTTTTCAGTGCTCAAAAATACTGGATTGACCAGAATTTATGCACCGCAAACACGTGCACCATCCAGGTGCACCAACGACATGTTTTGTACTGGAAATCGAATTTCCTTTGATGGCATATAATGGAAGATCTCTGTTAGTAAGCCTCCAGGTCATTCACATCCATTCAAGGGTTAGTGCATGAGATGTGTTTTAGCTTTCCTTTCTGTCTGTCTTCTAGCTGAGTCTGAATAAAAGACTTTGGAATATTACATGTAAGTAATAAATACACCAGATAGTTATAATTTTTGCACACGCACGCACGCACGCGCATGCACACACACACACACACACACACACACACACACACACACACACACACACACACACACACACACACA
>JAOTRQ010103583.1:0-10068 GCA_028565875.1 Hoplisoma paleatum | reverse complement strand
AAAATGCAATTCATTGGTAACTTTCACTATTATGAGCTGTTTTTAGAACAGGCCCGCGTGCGACTCATGAGGTCCTCCTCGTTGGTGACCCCTGGTTTATACATTATTTTATAGGTCAAAGTGTATTTCTCTTTGACTCATTTCTCCCAATGTGTCATATAAAAGAGCAGCGTACCTTTTAAACCAAACTGGTATGACTTTACTACATGTGAGAGCAACTGTAGGACCTATAATATATGTTATTTAAAAGTTCATAGTGCATGCACCTGTCAAAAAAAAAACGCTGCAACTATTGTTTTTGTGTGCAACAACTATGTTCTAGAAACTTCCTTATGAAACCAAAATGCCAGTTATTGATTCATGGTACAAAGCATTACATTTATAACTAAGGTTACATAGATTAAGACTGTTCTGAGCATGCTTAATGCATGCAGCCTGATATTTGGGTTTAAAACAGAATCCATTTATTCTGCATAACAAATACCTGACACCTGTGTGTGTGTGTCTCCACATCAGGTACCTCCTACAAGAAGATACTCCCACGACGATACCGACATGTGGACCACCGGCCAGATTCCATCTTACCTGCACCGCTGGGGTTCCACCGAGGACGTAATGGGGGTTTCGCGTTACACCTCAAACCGCCACGAGAGGCGGCGGAGCAGCCTGGCGTCCAGTCACGAGGAGATCAACCGTACCCAGCACACACGCAGGAGCTCCGAGGGCGCGCGCTCATCCCCGCGAGCGCAACGCTCTGAGGACGAGCTGGGCTGCTTCAGTCGTGACGAAGTGATCAAATTTATTGACGAGACCCCGTTGGCCAGCCCCATCAGAAGTCCGCGCCGTGCCTCGGCTCTCTCGCTGGTCTCCGACGCCCAGGAGCGCCAGATCATCCTGCTTCCACATTTCCCCCTGACGCATTTCGACCGGGAGCCTCAGGCGCTACGACTGGGCTTGGAACACAAAATGTCACGTACCGATCTGCGTCAGGTGTCACCCAGAAAGAGTAGCAGGAGAGGGTCAGACTTGGGTTTGAGCGAGTGCAGCTCAGAAAAGGGGTGTCGGGAGCACCGGCGAGATGGGAAACGCTCACCTGAGCTGATTCTAACAGGACACAGCACGTGGACAGGAGCACACTCACCAAACAAGGGGAGAACTGGACAATGGGGTGCTAAGGGCGAAATCGAAGGGAGCATAAACAATTTTAGAAACTCACAATCACCGTCCTTGACGTATTTAGCATTTAACCCCAGTTCTATAGGGTCGACAACTTGAAATCCTTGATCAGTTATTACTATACGTCAGAACATATGTTAATATTGATTATTGGTAAAATTTTGTTATGTCCATTCGTGTGGAATGTTTTTTATGGTATCTGGATGCTTTGTAAATGGTTCGATTTCTTCAAAATCAAAGCACGTTATATGACAAATGACTTGTGCTAATATTGATCCAATACAACACATCAAGAGCAGGATATGTTCAAATCTTCGAGTCCTCAATTTCCCTAAGGGAACCACCCAAAGGGGTCAATAAAGTTCTATCTATCTAAATCAGAATCATTAATTATATATAATTTATATTATCCGATTTATTGGCCATGTGTGTGGATACACACCAAGAATTTGGAATGCACAACTCTAGCATTCATTTATTCATTATCACAGCTTTATCCTACTCAAGGTCGAGGTGGAGTCAGGACACTCGCCGGTCCATCACACTCATATCAAACACACACTCGTATCTAAAGTGACTTAAGCATATTCAGTTAACCACATGATCTGTACTGGAGTTTCCGGAATTAATCCAGGCAGACACAAGAAGAACGGTCAAAATCCACACAGAAAGGGCCTGAGATGTCAAGACTTCCTTCAGTGAGGCAACAACACTACTCTTTGTGCCACCGTTCTACCTAAAATAAGTACACATTTTATTTCTGATAGCACTGCCATTTGCAGAATATATAAATGAATTCTTTAAGAAAGAGTAATATAAATAGACTGACTTATTTGTGATCTCTTACAGCTGATGCTTCAGTTCATTCCAAAGTTTTTTTGGTTTTTTTTTTTTGGGGTTGAGGTCAGAGTTCTGTACATGCCACTTGAGTGTATTAGTAGACTTTGCATAAAGTTGTAATGGAAGTGTGTGCATATGTGTGTGTGTGTGTGCACGCATTAAACTACATGGCCTCTGGGGTCTTACTTTGTGGACATTCATCGTTACCAAGAAAACAATTTTCTATGTTCCCATGTAAAATAATCATGATCTTAGCAAACAAATAAACACCTGATCATAAGTTTGTTGGACATCCCCATTTGGGGCCGTACAGGTTATTTCTGGGTGGAGTTTGTATGTTCTTCCCGTGCTCGCATGGCTTTACTTCTGGTGCAACACATTCTAAACACCTGCAAGTGAGGTGAACTGGAGGTGGCCTACAAAATTGTCCGTGCGTGCGTGCGTGCGTGTGTGTGTGTGTGATATACTCATGATGTCCTGATGAAACTATAATAGAACTTAGACTTAGAAGTGAACCAGTATATCAGATGTTCGGGGTGCAAGCCGTGATCCAAGATATCTTTTATTTAATATTTATTTTAGAGCTCTAACACCGGACATTAAGTTTTTCTGGCTGTTTAATTAACAGAAGAAGTGTCTGCGGTTCGGTAGATTTATGTGAAACAAACCTTAAGTTTAGCCATAAAGCGAAATATAGTGTCAAGTTACGTTTAGTAATTTATAATAGTGTTAGTAAGTTTGTTAGATTGTAGTATAGAAACTTTATTTAGTGATAGAGCACGAATTGAAATCATTGTCTGATTTTAAGGTAAATAAGACCATTTTCTTTACATTCACATTTATTATTGTGTATTATTATTTATTATGGTTACATTGTTTATTTAGATGCTGTTTTGGATGAATAACATTTCATTTATATGTTAATTTGACAGTTTATGTTGATATACGTGCAAAACTTAAGTCAAGGTTTCACTATAGAAACTCGCAATTTCGTCAGTTTCAGTTAATTCCACTAGATGGCGCACTCTAACCACCGCAAATAGGTTATTTTCAGCTTATATTAAGCATTGTCCATCCAAGCCATTGTTTTTTTTAACCGCTTAATTCTATTTAGGGTCATGGTGGTAGACACACTGGGCGAATAAACTAAACACTTGAACAGGTCTGTTGCAAGGCAAGGTACAGAGACACTTCCACAAAGAGCAATTTCATGTTCTCCAATTAACCTGACTGCATGTCTTTGGACTGTGGGAGAAAACCAGAGTACATATGCGGGGAGAACATGCAAATTCAACTCAAAAAACCCATAATAACTTTACCAGAAATCAAACCTGGGACTTCTTGCTGTGAAGTGGCAGTTCTAACCACTAAGCATTGTATAAAGGTTAATATATGAAATTGTACAATTACAAACAAGTGAGAGGGTTTTATTTAATTTTATTGATTTTTTTATACTAATTGTCTAAATCAGGTGTTTTGTATTTGGCATTGTCATTCAATTTTAAAAAGACACTTTTATTTTTGCTTTAAAAGTCTTCCTTAGTCATTTGATTCTGACATGCTTTCAAATCCAGTGTAATTTGTTATTGTTTGTAAAATGTTATTATCTGGATTCTGGTGAAGCGTGGTTTAAATTGTCATACTGAAGAAAATATTTGGAAATGAATGTATTTGCATTGGATCAGTATGTGACGTGCATTATTATTACAATGGCAGTAATTTGAAACTGTGTCTGGATGAGCATTAATTACTTTGCTTTACTTTTGCTCGTTAAAGTTTATGTAGCACTATCTTGGTAACATTTTACAATGCTTGTAGAAAATCACTGACTTCGAAGTTGCTTTCCCTAGATTTAATTTCACTATTGCCATTTTTACCATTTAAAAAATATTGTTAATACTCAAAAGGGTCGGTTCAACTGTTTGTTAAATTTTATTGTGTATAATATTTTAAACTATAAAGACACTTGACGAATGGTTTACCCTTGGTGTGTAATTAACTGACGGTTTCTCTTTTTCTTAGTCTTAATGAGGGGCAATGTTTGAAACTGTACAGAAATGTATTTCACTTTGTATAAGTAACATTCAGTGATGGACACACCTTCATCAAACTTTTGAAATGAAAATGTTTATTAAAAATAAATCAAATATTTGAATGTTTTAGATATGTACCATCTGTTTAAGCAATGCATCATATCTGTTAAATATACATACATACATACATTTTATTTACATTTCATCGCAAAAAGAATTATAATAAAGAGCTTAATTAATATGTAACAAGTTACCACTTACAAAGTCTAAAATCAGTACAATTATTAGATGAAGCAGTTGATGCAGAAATGCTTATTAGATTCTAAAAAGCTACTTTCTGCTTCTACAAATTCAACATCATTTTAAAAACCATAAAAAGGATTTGATTTGTTCAAATAATGAATGGCACAATTCACCAAATAAATAGACAAAAATCACATTCAGAAGTGCCTTATATGACTAAAGTCCTGACTAACATCAACTGCATGTCTAACCACATGGCTACAGGTTGGAATTACACAACGTAACACGGGTGCTTGTAAAGTTTTAGTGGAACTAAGGTATTAAGAAAAACATCCGTCTCTTGGTTGTGCGGTTTAGTTTATTCGTTTGACTTTTATATTACCGTTAAAACTTCTGTCTGATGCTCACTGCTGTATATTTACATTAAATTGCGACACTAACGTGATCTGGTGCAATAAAAAAACACATAAAAAGCAACTACAATTTAGAGGAATAATTACACAGAAGGGTTTAATAATTATTTAAGCGATTAATCATGAACAGAAGGGTTGATCGCCATATTTGGATGCACTCATTTATTTGAACAGTTGTTTTCTTTAATTAAATTGAATAAACCTTGATATAGATACTTTGTGATGTCGGTTCTTGTATCTGATTCTTGTAACTCTTATGGACAAGTACGTGGCCTTCTGGTGCGCCACTAATTAAAACTAAGCAAAACGGTCTTATAAGAGTCTGGATTTGTTCTGTTATAGTTGTGTGTGGGCACAGATTTCTGACAGAGTGGGAGTTACTCTTAACTTTTGCGATGGCTTTTTCGTGGTTGGAGAGTCAACACCACCCACTTTAACTGCCCACAGCATGCAACTACTTTTCAAAAGCCTGTAAAAGATCAGTAGGCGTAGCAGAGATTCTCCTCTCCACATGGTGCCATCCTCGCCTGGTCCTGCCTGCACCTGAAAAGTAACTAACTAATGACAACCAACATGGTAAGAACACTTATAAGGGAAATCTGTATATAAAAAAAAGGATTAAAAAATGTAAACAATAAAATAATAACTATTTTATTACTTATGTGTTGGGGCTATTCAAAGATTTATTTTTATTTTTAGCAAATCAGAAATATCTTACAAATCTAATGACTGTATAAACAAGCGCTAAGTGTATTTGGACTTTAATGTGACTAATCAATAGTAATTTTTTCAGCTTTGTAGTAACTTAATCAATTGCTATTGGCATATTGTCCTATTACATGCCCTTTCCTGTCGATAATTGTCAAACAAAAAAAAACAAATAAATTTGCTGATGTATCATTTATTGAAACTTTTTTCTTTTAGCTTGAAAACTAAGTTATCGCAAAGCACAAGTGATCGCTATAAAGCACATTTAGTTTGCTTTTTCTTGAGTTTTGATACTTAAGTTTTTTCCTGTTATGCTTATGTTTTCTCTTTACATTTACACTATTGTGTTTTAGAAACTTTTAAAAACTATTTTATACACATGATAAGTATTGCCAAAGGCTCATTGGTCTTTATTCTTTGATGAGTACCGTTGTGCTAGTAAATCTTTACAGAGATGTTGGATTTCAGGTTAAGCGTTACTGTCAGCCTATTGGAATTGGGATAAATGGGCCCGGGTACTTCTACCTAGGCCCAGCATTTTCCTGGCATACAGGGAACCAGTTTAAAGTAGCTAATAAAAATGAAGTATATTTTTAGTGGTAGACGTGATCATATGGCCTAATGGTAAATACAGGTGCTAAACATCCTACAACTGCAGCATTCATCAAAGATTAAGCCAGTTGATAGAAAAATATTTTATTACAAAATAAACAACAATATAAAATATATTTCACTTTAAAGAGCAAATTGTATATACCTATAATAGTAAACATTTTATGAATAACATCTGTGTACTTTTACATGTGCTAATTTTACCATGGCCTCCAGTAATTCTGTTGCAGGTTTGTAAGAGCTACAAAGCTTCCTGTAATAGGAACGTTTTTGTGTTGTTCAAAGTATCCGTGTCCTAAGGTTTTGTCTTTACTGTTTTGTTCAGTCTGTTGATTTCTTTTTTCTTTTTGAGAAAGTGCGGATGAAGTAGCTGGGTGGGATGCGGTCGGTTCGCTGTCCGCGGTGCTGAAATTCTGTAGTCGTCTATTCAGGCTCTGGAGTCCATGAGAGATCTGCGCATGCGCGTTAGACCTGCAGCTTTGACTTCGGCTGTTCAAGAGGAGAAACTGATTTGCTCCGTAGAGGCAAGTTCTAAAGCCTGCCTCATAGTCAGCATTGCCAGTGTTAAAAGAAATTCCTGTTAAAAGAAAACAAATGTTTCTTTAAAACTCTATAAGTCTGTACTCAAAAAAGGTTCATATAACTATTTCTCCATTTGCAAACTGTTGTAAATGTTGTAAATTACTTAAACATGGTAAAATGTTTTCTAAATCTATTGAACGCATTAAAGTTCCAAGCTTCAGAATCAAGTCTGTACACATAAAATAGTTTTCATACTGCAAAAAAAACGTATTCAAGTTGCACAATTATAACTTTAAAAACCTATTGTACATGCATTGCGTAAATTTACTGTAGATATGGGCTGAATTATAGTAACATGCTGCCATTTTGGTGGAGGTGGGGGTCATAATAAAACCGTGGTTCGGTCCTGATACTCATTTATAATTTTTCTATTACACACCTTTCTGAGTGTTCTGAAGATTTATCAGGTGTTTTACGGTGAGCTCCAGAATGTCAGCTTTTTCAAATTTTCGTTTTCGAATCTGAAATACACAAACATTTACATTACATACATCAATAATAGAAAATGTTTTCGAATTACAAATTATGTTATTAATAAGAAACCACGAAAAAAGATAATACTTACATTGTTAGAGTAGACACTTTCCAGTAAAGTTTTTAATTGATCCAAGCAAGTGTTGATACGTGCTCTTCTCTTTTTTTCCATCAGTGGTTTGGAAACCTTAAAAAGACCAACACAGATTTAGCAAGAGAAGTGTTTGAAATAAACAGACTGTAGTATTTTTGCATTTTCTTGAACGGTTTCTGTAAAAGACAACTTACCTTTTTCCCACTCGGGGCATTTGTCTTTATCGAACTTTCTGAAGCTGCAACCATTCTTTTATTTTTTAGTAAACCCCAAGTGCACTTATCGCAGTCTCCTCTTCTTCTGATGTATCTGTGCTGCAAGGACCTTTTATACCAGATACTCGATTAACATATCAATAACCATTGCGCCGCCCTGTAGAGCTTCCAAGAGCCACTGAGTAATTGGATATTGACAGTTTAGACTTGGAGAGTTGATCTTTTTTTGTTCGGGTTCAATAGAATTATATATTTAGATTCAAGAACACATTATTAACGTTGGCACAGCTTTCAATCTTTGTAATATTGTATAGCTTCCATTTAAACTCTTCATAACGTCAGACAATATTTAACATAAATTTTGGGCAAACTAAGTTCATAATGATGTTAGCTGGATTAACTAAAATCATTAAACAATAATAATATACAACAACAATAAATTGGCATATAATAGGCTATATATTTTCTTTTATCTTAAATCTTACTTGATTGATAATTTATTAAATGAACATATTTTCATTTTTCATATTTCATAATATGTTACATTTATGAGATACAGTGTGTCGCGCTGCTGATGTGCAACATGGTAATTGAGTAATTCATATTATGCTTTATTGCAGTTTGCAATTAAATTAAAAAAAAGGTTGACATAAATAATACACAAATTGGATACTTGGATGCAGAACACGTTTTTGAAGTGTTTCGCAATTTAGTTAAGACCGACGTGTGGGGTAAACTTGCCCTGAGAAGCGAATAGAATCACCATTAAATGGCAATTTTACAGAATTTTTGCCAATGTGTTCTAGTCCATTCAACTTTTTTATGAGTGTTGGGCCCTCCGGCAGAACCGTGGAAATGATGTCTGACTTTTTTTGCATCCGCCCTTAATATATGCAGTCGTCCACAGCATCACTTAACAAATGTACATGTTTCAGATTTGGTTGAATTAAAAGAGAAGCTACAAAACATGATGGGTTATTTTAGACTCGGCAGAATTGCGTGAAACAGAGGTAGAAGTCGAGCAGATGTGGCCTTGTTGAAGCAAAGCGAGGCGAATCAGAGGAACGCCTCCTGCCCAGGGGCCCTAAGTGCCTGATTTTCCACACTGCCTAATCAATAGGGCCCAGGTCTTGGGAAAATCTTGGACATGGCACACACACTGTGTTCTACAGATTTTTTTTTTTACAAGGGTTAGAGTCTCATTCAACAAAACCTAAAACTCAATAAAACGAAACCACTGCAGGAATTATTTTCCTTTCTAAACTGATCAGGGCAGAAAACAAGTTAATTTCACGATTGGTTTCACTTTGGTTCAGGTTTTAAGTTGAATTTAAGCAGTTAGTGCGGTTAGAAGTTCAGAAGTTCATAACCCATGACGCGTTATTTTACATTGAAATCTGTCGATCATGTGTACAAGATAGTTTTGTATTTGTTATGAGGAATTCCAATTATTACTGATGAGAAAAACAAACCAATTCAAGAAAACTTTTTTTGAAAAGCTAAACATGAAACTTTTTCACTTAATCGAATTACAATAAGTATAGAATTTAGAAAAGCTCAGTTCTGAACATTGTCCAACAATTACTGTATAAAACACATGCATTTAAAACTCAGGTATATAGGAATAAATACTTTTTTTGCTCATAAATATGCAATGTGCATCCATGCCATACTTTCCATATTAGACTTACAAATATTTAAAACCAAATTAAATAAATTAAAATTTGAAACCAAATTAAATAAATTAAATTTACACTATTCTATTTACCAGTGAAGCATTGCATGTCAATGTGAAGTTGTATTTAAAAACAACACTTTAATCCATAGCTATTAATGGTTAACATTCAATTGTAGTAAAGTCTATTGGTTGTCTTGTTTTAAACACTGACAGTAGTATTTGAGAGAGTAATTAATCAAAGATCTAAATGTTGGGAGTATTTGACCCTCTGGAATCAAAATCATTGCTATAGTCTTATACGTTTTTACCACAAATCTACAAGTTTATAGTTTCCTTAAATGGGTTTGGTGCCTCACCATCTCCACCTGCGCCAAAAGCAAAACTATTACATGGGTAATTTTTATTTGTATTGTGTTATTATCACCATTTCACGGGCTAAATAATAAAAAATATGCTCGTTTGCTGTGTTTCCCAATGTGAATAATTGTACAAATGAACAATTAGATGTAGTTACTTGTGGTAAACGACCGTCAGTATTTGATGTTCAAGTGAAGCGGCCGCCACGCGACAGAATAAAAAGCCCCATTGACAAAACTGCGCGCTGAATCTTCTCCTCAGTTTGGATAAGGCGCACAATGGACGAAAGAGAAGCGCATTGCCGCTCTTTTACAGAGTCCACTGATCCATTCATTTGCCTGGTGTGTGCCCCCTCTCCATCTGAGCTTTCACTTTCAAGCAAAAACGCTTTGTTGTGTCCTACTTTCAATGCCCAACTGTAACTTGAAGGGTTTAATGGTAGAGACAAATCTGTAAAAATTAAAAACCTTATTTATTGCGGATAGCCATATTGCGGAACACATTACTAATATGGCTATTTGCGAACCCTAAACAATAAATAAAGTTAGAATATATATATATATATATCTCCCCGTGTCAGCGTGGGTTTCCTCCGGGCACTCCGGTTTCTTCCCACAGTCCAAAAACATGCACTAGGTTGATC
>JAOTRQ010103572.1:0-10068 GCA_028565875.1 Hoplisoma paleatum | reverse complement strand
CTCTCAAATGTGCAGTTTTGTTACAAAGCACAATGCTGCAGACGTGGCAAGTTTTGAGGAAGCATGCGATGGGCATCTTGACTGTAGGAATGTCCACCAAAGCTGTTGCACGTTAATAGAATGTTCATTTCTCCACCATAAGCCATCTCCGATTATAATTTCAATTCCTGTAAACTGCAAAAGTAAACATTTTGCAGTTTCATGTTCACTAAGATTGAATTATTACCTGTAGAGCTTGAATGCCACTTGGCAAGGACAGAGGAGGACACAACTCTGCCATGCATCTTTTCCTTTCTTCTTCTCTTTCCCTTGCTTCTACCTCAAGTAAACCTTTAGCAATAGAGAGCATCAAGCTCTGCAGGAAAACGAGCAGCATTTCAGAATTTTAGTTCAGCATTTCTTCATAATGTTTCTGAACACTGCACAGTACTGGCACTCATTTATCAAACAACAAAGCTGCATAATATCAAGAAACAATGAATGAGTAAAACAGTAGCTAAAATAGAAACATACCTTTAGATGATGTTTGCGACTTGAGGACATCTTTTTCCTTTATTGTCCATAAAAATATAACAATAATAGTTATTTTTGTTTATCACGACACATTATCTGTAACCTTATATACATATTATCAGACATTCTGTGCAGCTTTTGTATTGTAATTGTAATAGATTGTTAAAACTGCTTTGAACTGAGCCATGATGGCTGGGTACTTACTCAGACATCTTGGCTGGATTTTGTTTTTAGACCCTAAAGATCAAAGGTATGGTATTAATAAATTTGTCAACGTAAATGTGACCCAGCTAAAGTCATTTTTGGTACTTTTGTAAATAGTCATTCTATACAACTTTAAAAAAAACATTCTCTGAAAATGTGGCTAAGATACCTTAAATACTGATTGAGTAAAGCCATATAAACAATTTAGTGAATCATGGGCTCCAAAACTTGGTGAATCTACATTACTGCTCTGCAAGTCCAATTTTTAATGCAAATAATTTGAGGCTTTTAATTTGTCACGTACAGAAATTATGAACCGTACACCAAGCCGTGAAATTGTCAGATTTCTAGTCCTTTTGCATTGTGCCCCAACTGATGTTTGATCTTTCTACATTGCATATAACATAAAAAGCTAAGAACCCTTACTGTTTATTTTACTGTCTTTTATTTTTTACAATAATATCATAACTTTAATTTACAAACATTTTCAGCATTTAGCAGACCTTTGAGAATGTATGCATTGCATGTGATTTAGGGTTAAAAACTTTGCTCAAGGGCTCAACAGTGACTTCCTGGTAGATGAGAGACCATTACTAGCCCTGAGTACCTTACTTTAACTACTAACAACATATGTTATGTGCTGTTATAACCCTACAACACTAACGCCGGGTGATTTTCAACCACACATTTCGTGTCATGTAATGTTAATTTTGTTGCTGCTGTCTGAGTTACATGGGACTTTGGGGAGCTTCAGGACCTCATTGGTGTTTGGTTGATTTCCATCTAGGTTTTTTTCAAGAGGCATACGAGTGATTTTCACCCGATGTTAGCAATTGCGAGTAACATATTTTATGGGAATTTACCTGGTTAGTGTTTTTGTATTTAAATCAGGCGCTTTATACTGGGTAAAATATACCCAATATTAGTGATGGTATTACTAATTTTACCATTAGTATTGTAGAGTTATTCACAAATTGCACTAGAACAATTCGGAATAAGAGTAAGAATATAAACCAGGATGCCAGTTCTGTTAAGAAACTTACATTTTACTGATACATGCCATTAAATAAAATGACAGGGTGTTAAAAGTAATTATTTTAGTATCCGATTTATCTCCATTAAGCATCTGGAATGCAAAGAAAGAATAATCAGCTCTCCTACAATGTAGCACCACGAAGGATCTAGCATTATCGTGGAATAAGTGAAAGTCTTGATTTTTACATCTTCTATGGTGCATTTCACATCTATTTAGATCACAGGAATCAGAAATGCCATCTGGTACCTAACATATTTATTTCATTTTATTTTGAAGGGCCACTAAAATAAATTCACACATCTATTTGGTGATAAGAACCAGAGCTCAACACCACATCACACAACAGATCAATCAGCAGTTGTTTATATACATAGCATTAAGACACGATGCATTATTCATTAAAGCATTAACCAATGCAACTTTTTTCTGTTATGCATTTCTGTTACCCAATGCATAAAAATTGTCTACATTTTACTGCATTTTTCTTGCAATAGCAAGAAAGGTGTTAATCCTAAATATTGAATGCATTATAATGTACAACAGCTGACTCATTGCATCGTTAAGAGAGTTAGAAAGAACACAGACTCACCTATGTGTGGTATGGGTGACTGTGGGAAGCACACTGCTGAAAATCTGACAGGGAATACCAGGCTCCTTCAGGAACCTGGCATTATCTTGCAGTATATATTGAATTCCCTGAAGGTAAAGCAAATCTAATCATTCTCTATATGGAAGAGAAGTTTCACCCAAAGACCAATGGGCTAACTAGTACCTGAAACATTAGATCTTAAACTCCAACTCCTCCCTTAAGCCCATCAATAAAAATAACTTTTTTTAGATCATTATTTTGAATTATTCATAAAACCTTGTTATGTTTAATTTTTAACTATTTATTAGGAATTTCACATTTATACTTAACCTTTTTTCGATCCATATTGCAAACTTTGTGCCATTTTAATGCCATTTTTAGTTTCTTCCCACTTATCCTTCTTTGAGCATCCAAAACAGCAGAGGCACTCACTCAGTTATGAAGAGTAATTTTTAAGGAGTATGCAATTTTAGTAAACCATTGTGGACCTGGTACCAATAACACAGAAAATATAACCATGCTAGTATGCATTAATAGGTAAAATATGAAATTATGATTAATATGTTGCAGCTTTTTTGATGGCATAAGTATACTTAATTGTCTAATTGTTACATGGCTGGATTGTAATTTGTAGTAACATATGTGCAGTTACATATTTATATGAGAAACTTTATCATTGCAATTACATCGAGAAATTCACTTTAAAGCTATTCCTAAAGCTTTAAGTTCTAAGATGGGTGTGTCATCACCCCACTTGTGCCCAATGGCCAGGCAAAAGAGATTTGGTAGCAGTTGCTAGTGCACTGACTAGAATAACAGAGCCAAAGCAGACTGTATACTCTAAGAATTCCAAACATTAAAAGAATGAAGCTAAGAGTCACACACACACACACCACAAAGGTTCCAGTAAGATGAAACTCTCTGGTTAATTGGGTGAAGATTAAAACTGTTGAATGACAAATCTCAGCAGATTCTCAAGTGTATACATACCAACACAATAATTATTTTTGATAAAATGTGCATGTCACAATAAGATGTTACAATTTTAATAGCTACAATAAATTTGCAAGATATGGAAAATGCAAAAACAAAATGGTTTTGTATAATTATTACAATTAAATAATAATTGAGATTTGTATAATTAGTTTAAAATGAAAATAATATAACCTCTATGCTTAATTGTTTGAATGAATTCTTCACGATTCATTGTGAATCGTTACATTCCTAGTAAAGCCAATACCACTTTTTAATATTTACATTCCTATTCACCACATTATACACTTAAAATTGGTTTTTTGGCACCAAACACTCCAATGACTTAGTGTTTCAGCTTCCAGAAAACACATCTGAAGATATGTTTAACGTCACCATGAATGTGGCGTATAGTTATTGTTATTAAAATGGTCTGCGTCAGGTCACTGTGGCTGGTTGCTTATATTTCTGTACTTAGAACTTGTTAAAGTAGAGCCTAATATCTAGTAGGTTGCTGCTATTGGTCAATATAGTCGATGACATCATATTTACAATGTTAAATATGATTGAATGAATGAGGCACTTTTAATGTGCTTTTAATGTAATTTGTCAGTAAAAAAAAATGCTTTTTCTCAATGTGCGTGACATCAGTGAGTCTTCAGTCATTGGTCAGCGCCACTCAAAAAATAGTTGAATCCAAAGAAAAACAGTAATTTGTGGCATCCCTAGTACACGACTTGTGCGCCAAGCCCTACAGACACTCAATACAGTACTATTTTTGAAATGAAACAATTGACCAATATATTTGTGACATCATGTTGACTGGAGACTTGTAAGATTGACTTCCATACATAAAATATAACATGAAACAACTTCACGTGGTCGTCAGTCACAGTACCGTGTTCTTCCAAAGCCATGCCTTTGTAATATGTGCTGCATGTGGGTTTACAATGTATTTATTAAAAGATGTGTGTCAAACCATAGAGCAAATGTGGCTGCTGGTCTAAATTTAAACAACCCAGGTCACATGATCAGCTGTTTAATTGAGAGCAGATATTGAAATCAATAGTAAGTTCTGATCTGGTTGGAATAAACTAGCAGTCACAGCAGCCTTTTGAGGATAGGTTTGCTTTAAAAATGGTTGGACATGCCATGCTGGTCTTTATACACTCAAACACTTAAGTTTCATCTGGTTTACTGAATTGCTGAATTATTTTGTGCTGTATAAAGGTAACAAAATGCAACTCTCATCCAATCTTTTGTTCGGGTATATTGTGAATTGTTACGGCCTAGTTCAAGCTTAGTTACGGTGGCTGTAAAGTGAATATTCAGATTTATTGCACCCAGTGGAATTGATATACTACAGTTAGATGATGTTATACTTAAAAAGATGAACTGAATGAATAAGACATTTATATACCTAGAAAATGTATTTCTTAAAAAGAAGAATGTACCAAGTGAAACGTGAATTAAGTGTTTTATAGCCATATATACACACAATATATACAATTTAAACTGAAAAACCATAACACAAACAAATACAGAATTTCCATGTTTTAATTTTCATCTTTTAAAAGAGAACATATTTTAGGTCAATAAAATTCACCTGAGATCAAGAATAACATTAGAATTATACGGCAAAGGAGATATTTTGTTACGCCAGTAACAACTATTGATATTTTCGCAGGGAGCACATGAAGTGTGCGGTCAGACAGAGAAGCAGTAGCCACTTCACACAAAGGTTACAAATACTGCCACTGCTTACAGAATTATCATAGCAACACAACCTTCACAAAACGGAACAAAATCCTATTGTACACTACAATAATTAGATTAGTAATATACAGAATGTGAATATAAAAACATCATTTATCAGTGCATACAGTGTGTGAATGTCACAATATATAGTCACACAGACAGGTCGGAAAGGCACCAAAACGTATCTCACCTCAGCACGAAGCTTAACGAAAAGCAAAATCACTATACACGAGTTTTAGCAATGGCACAGACATTTGGAAATTTGCTAGGTCTTCCTAAATAGCAAAGAAACAAACAGCAATCTATGAATAATCAGTACACATGAACCATATACATCATATTTAGCAACCCTAATGAAGGTCTGAAGATCAGCTGTGCGGTTACTTAGAACTTGTAGTTAGTGCAATACAACATATGCAGTAGTAAACTGCTTCACAATTTCTTTTAAATCAATAATACAAATGCCAACAATGCAATAAAGTTAAACACTAGTAACTTCAGTTTACTACACTCTCAACATAGTGCCTCACTTCACAAGATGCAAAGCTGTTCTGCCTCTAAAACAGTAATGTTTAGAGTAGATTCAGGATGTGTACGGACCCCTTTGATTTATTCATTTTGAATGATTAATTATATAAATAAGCAATTACGTCAGTAGTTGTCTCTGACGTAATTTTGATAATTTCAGTTTTTGATTAACTTTTGACCACAATATTCAAAAAAATATATTTAAAATTCATAATATAAAGTGGACAGAAAGTCAGACAGAGTATATAATCAATTTCCTCATGGAGGAAACACTTAGATCAAAGTTGACAGTCCATTGCTTAAGAGCGAAATCAAATACTAATTTGATCAATTCTATTTTTTCCAGTAAATGTATTATTTAGTTTATTAATCTTTAATTTAATAGACATAGGTAGCCACGAGTCAGTCAGCAATTTATGTTAGAACATGGTGAAGGGTGGAATGCTCAATACATGGCTAGTACTCAATAGAGCAAGAAGTTACTGTGTTTGATTGCAAATGTGCAAAGCAGATTCACTTTTTTTGTTCAATACAAAATGTATGTTGAATTAAGATGTCTTCAATAAATATCTACAATTTAAATAGTCGAGATGTCCAAACTTTTGACTGGTACTGTGAATATGTTCTGTTCTGCTTATTTTTTATTGAACAGCAAATCCTGATCACAAGTATTAGAAAATTACTTAACTTTTCTATCATAAATTAAAAATGGATCCTAATCATATAATAAAAATGCTCTCTGTCTTCATTACGAATCAAATCCAGAACACAGTAAACACACAATAGTATTTGATGGTGGAGGATACATAATGTTGGGTTAAAACTGACTGAATGGAGGAAACCCATACATTTAATCTGTACTTGCCAAATTCATTTGTGTTATTACAGTGCATGTAAACACAAATTTAACTGATGGAACTAAACTTTAAGGTCTTTGATAACCGTTTCAACACCTGATTCTGAATGCCTGTTTGGTTACAGGTAGTATGTTAATTGTTTTACACAGAATGCAGTTAAATATACTATATGGCCAAAGAAATGTGGACATCTTGGCCCATACAGCCATCAGTGTTAAAGAAAAAGATGGTCTAAAAGAGTTTTACCTTTACTGATTCCACACACCAGTAAGAAATACGTCACTGAACTCTGGCTGAATCTATGTCTGAACTAAATTATTAGAAGGTATGTACATATATATTTGACTATATAGTGTGTCTCGGGTACTTAATTTTCCCCAAACGAGATATTGGAGAAAAATAAACATTCATATGTTTGCTCTCTGGCAGATCCTAACACTTTTATTCCAGCGAGTTAAAAAACAGCTCCCATCCTACACAACAGTACTTATCAAACATATCTACAAAAACCTGGTGTTTGTTGCAGCTTTAAAGTTGAATGTTAATGTTCAGCTTTGGCTCATTATCAGCATTTATTATTGAATAACAAAATGTTCCCACGCACAACCATTTAACACAAGGCGGATAATGAGCCCACTTTATGTATCAAAACGGCGTTATAATCAGGGACCGAGCGCTAGATTTAGGCTCTAAGAGAGCAAAGTTGTGGACCGTCTTGTCTAAGAACCAATTTGGAAGACACTGCATTAGATTCACTCATTCAAGGTAGTCCAGTTAAAGAAGCCAAATAACTCTGTAGTGCACTCGTCTGCATGTATGATCAGAAATATAATGTAGACATAAATTGACATCACTGGATCTCCTGAGATTTCCTTTGCTTCGCCTTTACACAAAACTAAACACTATGGCTGCAAACCCATATGCATGAGACTTCAGCACCAATCCCAGAGTTTTAAGTCAGAGAAGTGTTCCTGTTTAGCAGCTATGCAGTACATCGATTCTGGGATTTTCTCCCTCAGGTATGGAAGAAAATCATGTTTTAAAAGTTTCAAGGTTTTTTTCCCCAATTATTAGTAACCCGATCAAGTTCCATTTAATTTGATCCCAGAGACGGGGCAAATCAGGTCCATGCTATTTTACGTGATATGGCCTGTTTAAAACACTCCGGGTCTGTAATTTCACCAGGTCGGAGTGACCGCTCTAAACTAACTAATGCATTTTGGTGGCACTCTTGTATGTTGACCGGGTGCTTGGCTCTTAGCAGTTCGTATGCAGCAATCAGCCTCATGTTGTGCCTGATCATGAGATACTGAATGACGCAAGTTGGAGCGAGTGAGAAGCCATCCCGGCAGTGCACCAAGACCCGCTTCCTCTTGCCTGCCGATGCATCAATGCACTCATTAATTGCATCGAAACAGCGCTGATGCTGCCCTGTGAAATCCTCTCCGAGTTCCCCTGGATCGGCAATGTCCACTTTGAGGCGTGACCAGCTGTGCTTGGTGCCCCTGGAACACGTGCAGGGGATCAGACTGAGGCACGTCTCACCCGGGAGGCTGCTCATGTCTATGATACTGTCTATGTTGTTCCGACACAGCATGCGCCCACTGTATGCCGCATTTACATTCCCTACATATATGTAATCGGTCACTTTCGATATTACCGGCTCTGAGTATTGAAAATGCTCCGGCCCATTAGGTTTGGGTTCTGGGGTCTCCGGACTGGTCTTGATGCTCCCTGGTCTGGGCCTACGGCGCAGTTTTTTGGAGCCTGTTCGTGATGGCGGGTTAGAGTCAGATTCCGAGCTGCTGTTCCAGGGTGGAGTGAAAAGTGAAAAGCGGCTAGAGGATTTGTTCTTTGTGAGGGACTCGACGGGGCTAGAGAGACCTGAACTGAAGGTGGTGGTGGAGCCAGAAGCACAGAAGAGCGAAGCACGCTCGAGAGAACCCGTGCTGCTGGCTGCACCAGCGTGGTGTGCCTGCTCCATCTGTGCAAAATAGGATAGAACTTAATTTGTTATACAGAGTTTAGAGGTAACAAAAAAATAATATAGCAGCAATATAATCAAAATAAGAATCTTTCAGCGGCCATGTGCAATCACACTCGCATTTTCTCTAGTTTAAATACAAATTGGTATGTATAAATACCAAAAAATAATTAATACCAAAGAATTAGCATTTAAACATTTTGTTTTGCACCAGGAAATATATGGCTTGTGTAAAAAAAAAAAAAAAGGAAAAAAAAAAAAACACTGAACGCAAACCAAACAAACAACCAACCAAAGCAACAAGATTAGCATTTCACCTGCCTATTTTCAAACAAAACTAGCCAATATGGCGACACTGTACTGAGGTGAGGTAAAAACTGTAGTTGATTCAGGTTGATATTTTATACAGACCTTCCCCAAGTTTGCTCTGCATCCTGTAAGATGGTGTACACACCTGAGCTTTGAGGTTGTTTTTCCACTCCTGCGTCTCCAGTGCTTTGAAGCGGCCATTGCTGTCTGAGGATACAGATATGCAGAGGGGCCGGTGGGTCCTCGGCGGCAACTGTGGGGTGAGAGCCACAGGGGCCGGCCGAAACTCAAGCTGGTCATTCCTACTCATCATCAGATTTGGACAGGAGCCTGGGGACATACATTTGTTATTGAAACCAAGCCCAAAACATAACAAAAACTAAAGATTAAAATTATTTTCAAAGCATTGGCAGAATACAATTAGAACCCCCATTAAAATAGAATAGGTAAACTAATAATTGGCATAGTCAAGGAATCTAGCAGACGATTTTATTCAAACTGACTTGTTTACTGCTTCCTTATTTCCTTACCCAAGTAACACATATGTAGCAGCAGATTTACTCATAACATTTCAAAATGCATAACATAAAAATGCAAGCCAATATGAATGAATGTATAATTTATTAACGAACATACTAAGTAAAGCCTGATTACTGGAGCTTGAGCAAAAAAGTTCGGGATGCCCAAAGGAAGCCCTAAATCAGATTATCATTATCATTTAGAATGTACTTTTTTTACCACTGTACTATTTACACACACAGCAGAAATATTCCACCGCCTTGAACCTAATCGGTGCAGTGAAACACACATTTGCAAACTACCAAACACACACTAGGGGAAAGTGAGCACACATGCCCAACACCTACTTAAGTATAAGTTTTCATCTCAGCGACAACACAGTGTTTGGTCTGCAACCGAAACTGTAATGTGTGTCAATGTGAGCGGCTTGCCAAATGACGTGAAATATCTAGCATGCTAGAAATCTGAATTTGGGTCTGCCAAGGAGTATGATGTCAAGGTAACAAGGTAAAAAAGTGAAGGAAATATGCTGTTATCAGAATGCATCAACACTCGTATTTATGTATAAAATCAGCCATGTAAAACATGAATAAACTTGACTAGCATGAGCATTCTGTTATCTAGTTTTACGACGACTTAATCCTATTTAGGATCATCACCACACAATCCTAAATTCAGTAAATACTAGGGCTGACCGCGATTAATCGATTAAACGTTAACCAAAAAAATTACTAGTCGGCCAAATTCCATTGGTCGATTAGTCGCAGGAAAGAAAAACGCTGCGTTTCGTCAAAGGACT
>JAOTRQ010103561.1:0-10071 GCA_028565875.1 Hoplisoma paleatum | reverse complement strand
CTTGAGCAAGACCCTTAACCCTGTCTGCTCATTGTAAGTCGCTTTGGATAAAAGCGTCGGCTAAATGCAATGTTAGTGTTAGTGTTAATAATCAGAAGGATGCAAGTTCAGATCTCATGCTCGGTTGGTGCTCTTGGGCCATTAAGCAAGACCCATAACTCTGAACTGCTCAGAATGTATATTGTAATGTATGCTAATTTGGATAAAGATATCTTACTAAATGCTGGAAATGTAAATGTAGATCCACAGCTGGACCAGGTCATTTCTGTGTGGAATATTCTCCCGTGTTAGGGAAACCTTTCTCCCACAGTCCAAAAACATAAAAACACCTTAATTAGACAACTTGAATTGTATTATTGGTAATAAGACACAACAATGCTTAAATCAGTTGATTGTAGTGCTGCTTCCAAGCCTGGACAAATAGGGAGAGTTTTGACAGAAAGAGCATCTGACAAAAAAACTATTTGCCAACCCCCAATTACATTTATATTTTTAAGCCTTTAGCAGCATTGGTGGTAGTAGGGATTGAACTGGTGATCTTCTAATCTCTAAGCCAGCGCCTTAACCACTAATAAATAAATTAAAAAAAAATATGTATAAATAATATTGCACAATAAAACAGAATGTAACAAAAATCTGGTTTTAATTACCTTGAAGATCAGATAAAGATTTTATTTGAGTTTTTCAACACTTGCTCCTTCGCTTAATTTACATGCTTAACATTTAATGCTACAACGTATTACTAAGTTTACTTAAACCCTGTAATATGATATTATTAAACTAAATTAAGAGTCATGCACTGATTTTCATTATCCATCACCTCTGTTGCAGGCACCATCAATCAGCTAGAGACGGTGTTTCACTAGGGATACACCCGAGTAATTGCATCAGCGATGAGGAATCCCCTCTGGCATCCAATCCAATGGATGAGACAGTCATTAGTTATTTAGGCGTCCAGCTTGCTGGTAGCAGTTGAGAGTTCAGCTCTAGATGTCAGCTAGTGTGCTTTACCACTGCACTACCAAAATGATATTTTTATGTACAAATGTTTTTCCTTTTTCTTCCAGTTTAGTTTAGTTTACGTCCATTATCTTAATATCATAGATTACATTACCAACTGAGATTTCAGTCTTTGCTTCACGCAGTCTATTTGCTATTCAGTCTATTATTTATTCATAGTAGTCAATTATCAAATAAAGTATGGGACTGTTTACAAGAAACAGCTGATTAATTGTGGTTAGGTTTTTAAAAGTGCCAATTTGCTGTTCATAATAGCCGGTTGTCATCTGTTAATCAGTTGTAGATGTAACCCATGCGGAGCAGTATTTATTTGGTTTCACGCACTTGTATTGACTGCAAGACGCTAAGAATATGCAATTCATTTTAAGGTTACATATTATACCTTCTTAAAATGAATTAGAACAGGTCTGTGGGATCTACAAAACATGTCCATGAAGTTCTTTACACAAAATAATTCTGTGAATGAAGTGTAAAAATATCCCACTAAACATGTCCTTCTGATAAATGCTAGTACAGGTATTACCAGCTGTGCCATTTTACAACATCAGCATTGAACAGAACTGTGGGGAAAAATTATTTTTCAAATCAATTGCATCAGTAATATTAGAAAAAGGAATTATTTTGTTTTACTAATTGACATCTACTTTGTTTTGCTGTCCTATTGCATTTAAAGCAACACGTTCTAGTGTAGCTTCATGGTGCAGTTTCAGGACAGATTCATGGCCGCACACCCACTGGGATATGCATCTAACTGTTCAGACATGTTTCCCTTCAGTTTGTCAGTGCTTTTTCCTTGCCATTTATTCCTGACCATAAAAAGATAAAGAGATAAAAATACCTAAATACTTATGTTTCTATTCTTTGACATTAACATAATATGGCTTTCCACAGCTGATTAAATCTCTCTCGCGTTATGTAGCTGTGATTGTACTTTGAAATAGAGTAAGAGAAATAGAAGAAGCATTTTAACTATGAGGAATAAGTAAAGCTAGCACTCTTCTAGACGAATTAGCAGATGTGTTTAGAGTTTTACAGAACTCGAAAAACCTAGATACAGATAATAATAAAAAAATCCTTACAATCCTAAACAATTATGTCAATGCAAATAGCTAAGTTACAAAAATCAGTTGCCACGATCTACATTATTATGTAATTAAAATAGTTTGATTTTTACACACTTAGTTATTATTCCTCCGCATGTAACCTAATCCATGCAGTGAAGCAAGCATTTACACACACTTATGAAAATGCACCAGGGGGCAGCGGTGAGCATGCATGCCTGGCATGATGCACCCAGAGTGCACTTCAGTCATGACCTGTTGACTCTCTGAATGGAACCGGCAATCGTCCGATCACAAGCCCAGATGTCCAACTACCAGGCCGCTCGTACTGAAGCCATTTGTGTCTCCCACTTCTGAAATCAATGTTTCGTCCATGATTACAGTCAGTATGGGTCCACATACCCGTGACAACCTTCCAGGACCTTATTATGATCCCCACGATCAATTCTGATAAATATATTTTTAATAAAAAGTGATTGTGAGCCACTGAGTGTTTGTGGAATACATTTGCTTTCATTTTCACCAAATTATTCTTATGGATTTAGACACAGACAGATGTGAACTCTATCATCTGTAATTAGACATGATCAGCTATGGAATATGCTCCTCTCAGCCAGATACCCACATCTTAGAAACATTAAAAGATACTTTAATAAATGAACACTGTCAAAAGTATTATAAGGTGCAAATACAAATGAGGATATAGAGTCATCGATGGTGATGGATATTTATTCAGCCATGTGCTTATTCATTAATGAATAAAGAGAGACTCCTGTGAGCCGACACCTTTGTACCTGCCAGCCAATATCTTCCCTAACATCCACGACCATCATCTCCCCCAGGCCTCAAGCTAGATTCTCATCCTCCCCTCTGGAGAACAGTAAAATGGGTCAGGCTCTGCACTTCCTTTATACTTTTGTGCAGTGCACACACTTACTCTTAATTGCTTTCTTCCATAACCAAGTTCAAGACTGAGAGAATGAGGTGGCCATCCGGACAGCGAATAGTTTTAAGAGAGGAACCAATTATCACAGGAAGCCTGATTTCAGCAATTTGTCCATTCTGGGGAGCTTTCAAGAAGGGGCTTTGTGTTTGATGTAGCCTGACTTCTTCTTCCCCATGTCATCTGTGCTTTATTTTAAGCTCCTGGACTATTTCAGATTTCAATGACTAACTAGCAACTCCGACACGTAGGCAGTAACCAACTGCATATTTACATCTGCCTATATCTCTCATCTCTTTCTGACATTACAGAACAGTCACCAGAGATCTTTGGCACCCAATCTACACATCACAAATACATTTTTTGTAGGTGTCCAGTTTAATCAGTTTGCCCTATTGTTCCTCATGGGCTTGGGAATCATTTAGAAGAACAATAAACACAGTTATATGTCCAGGTTAATTCAGAAAGGGTCCTACAGCCATCTTAGTCAATCACAGAAAATATGCCTTTTGTTAATTATGGTGGAAGGTAGGTATGGTGGGTAACATCATTTGGAAGCATTCTAAAGAACATGACATCACAGAATACCAGGAAATACCAATTAAAAACAATGCATGTCTCCCTTTGCTAATAAACAGTTGATCTTTCAGGGGAACAATGCATTAAAACATGGAGACCCAAATCATTTTGATTGTTGTAGCCATTCAGTTCCTTGACCGAAACTACATTTAAAACAAAGTGAGCTTAAAAACAAAACAAAGCTGAACGCTCCTGAGGAGGACCCCTGATGATCTAGTGATATTCTGTCAAGAAGAAAGGTCTCAAATTCCCTGCTCTGTATTCTCCAACCTTATAAGATGTTATATTGGAAGATTAAATGCTGTATTATTGCCAATGGGATGTTGGGCCAGATGGAAACCCAAAGGACAGCACTGTCGCTTCACAGCAAATGGTCCTAGGTTCAATCCCCAGAGGAGGCAGTCAAGCGTTTGCATGCTGTCCCCCATGTCTGTGTGGGTTTCCTTTTGTAGCTCCTTGTAGTTTCCTGAATTGTCCCCTATGTACATTAAAATTTTCAGCCCATTACATTTAAAGTCTATGCTCAGGAGCTTAACGTTGACAACTTGGTTGTAGTGGTGGTAATGGGACCTGGAGAAGTCTAGTATGTTAATCACTCAGCCATCACTGCCCTAGGTACTTAGGCACTAACCACTTATATGCATAAACTGATGCATTGCAAATTTCCCAGTGTGGGATGACGAAAGGCTTTCTTCTATGAGGTCATCTTATTGTAGTGTCAGCCCTAAGCCCAGATAAAAAAGAAGGCTTGTGCCAGGAAATGTTAAAACTATTACAAATTGATAATACAGATCACAGTGAATTGGACCCAGGATGAATGTTAAAGGACAGTTTGGACCTGATTACAGTAAAAATGTTGGCTTTTAATAAAATTAAATAGAATATGTTTTAATTTTTATGTATACATTATTTTTTTATATTTCACAAGTTTATTTATTTGCAATTGTGCGATGCCGCTGAAGCTCAGAAGTTTAAAGGCCCAACTTTTCAGTCGATAACCCGATGCTTTACCTACTAGGCTACCACTATTACGTCCTTTGCTGATAACAGTTATGTTTTATTCTTGTTTTTATTTTGCAAAATGTCAAAACTTTCCAGAATTTTTTTGGCCAACAAGCGATGTCGTTTTACCTCAACATTCAAAACCTCAAGAAATCAAGCAAGCCCACAGAAATGTCACGCTGCAACATCTCTTTTATCTGAACAACAGACCAAGAATCCATCAGTATTCCTTCTGTTGAATGTTGAACACAATCTTACAGGTCTTGCACTCTCAGCAGATGTAGCGGATGCAGATGCAGCAGAAGATTCTTGCTTCCCAAATGCCAAATATTAGCATCATACTGCTGACTGGAAGGCTTTTGCTATATAGAATATAGTAGTATGATGACAAAGAATGTAGGGAACTTAAACGTCATTTTTATACATTTTGGTGATGATCATGGCAAAAGAGAGTATATAAAGCACGGTCATGGTGAATTAACTCTATCCAACTGACCTTTTTTTAGACTGTGGGATGAAACCAGAGTCCCCGGAGTAAACCATGCAGACACTAGATCAACATTCAAACTTCATACAGAAAGATCTCAGACTTTCCCACCGGGGGATCGAACCCAGGACCTTCTTGCTGTGAAGCGACGGTGCTACTCACTTATCCACAGTGCCTCCCTGTAGTGTAGTTATTAGAAATGTCCCAAAATAGATCTGTAAAGTTCACGCCACACAACTTGATCACTTGTAATCAGGAGTCTTTTGAGGCATTGTGGTTTTAACTCCACACAATTGATCGCTGGATAGTGAGTCACACTAAACCATCTATCATCAGGAGGCAGACAGGTCTGTTCTCAGAAACGACTTTTGTGAAGGAAACAAGTATTTAAGCCTCAAAAATGAAGGTCAGCAAGAAGTGTGTGATCATATTGTGGTTGTTTGTGAGCTGATATGTGGCGTAAAAGCAAGAACTCTTAAAAAAAAGAATCTGGGTGAAAGAAGGTCTGTTTGGTAAATAAATAGTTCACATTTACAGTTACATCCCCAGGGTTAGATCGCCTTGCAACGCTACAAGATTTTAAATCTAGATATGCTTGCATGATAGCATGCCAGACATCTGTATTGAGGCTGTGATCCATGTTACAGGAAGCAACAAACCAGATTTGTCTCTAATAATAAAACAAATCAGGCCATAAATTGGTAAAACACACTAGCACACTAGAACAGACTGAGGAAGGCTGAGCACCTACACAAACAATTGGCTTGTTGTTTTTATAGGATGTTGTCTGAGGGCATTGCTCATAGATACATTTTCAATCCTTGAATTTCAACACCAATGAAAATGAGAGCGTATTGCTGTGAACACGAAGCTGATCCACGTATGAATTTGGTACTGCTAATTATATATGAATTATATATAATACTGCATAACCGCTGAAGTGAAGTTGTATAAATAAAACTATGCAGGTATGCAAATGAGTGTAGCACGTGTGCTACAAAAATATTGTTAACTTTGTTCTTATTTACTAAGTACTTAAATGGTGAATTTCCATTTAGAGTGAGATTAATTATTTAGAGGTTAATTCATGAGTATTCGTTTTTTTCCTAGGTGCCAATAATAAATAGGCTATGGTGAAGCTCTTTAATAATAATGAAAGACAAGACCTACAAGAGTAAGACAATATATGCTAAATGCTAATCTAAACACATACATTTTAGATACTATTCTAAACCCAAACCAGCAATCACTTTAAACTTGAGAAACTCGTGTTCAGATCATTTGTGTTAGTTACGGCTCTTCTCAGTCAGTGTGGAGGTCAACATTAGTAGTGATAAACTGTATTGCAATCTGGTACTTGGTTATGATTAGACTGGGAGAAGAATTGGAGAGAAGTTGGCAAAACATTTTAGTTTATAAATGAAGTAGGTATAAAGGTGAGTAAAATCTTTGATTAGATTTTATAACCTATTTTAACTTTAACTTATCGTTAGGTTTATGATTACCGAAGCAAAATTCGACATCGTGCATGCTCGCAGGATCACATTGTTGGAGTCTTTAATTAAAAACAGTGTTCCCAATGTTTAATAAAGCTCATTAGCTTTGATGATGTCCTGTTCATGTAATTAAGCTGTTCTGTTGAATTATTCACCCTGCTCTGATCTTTTGGACTCATTAGGCACATCCTATAACTTTTAATAGTCACCAGCTTTGCATCCATTGTTATAAAAGATGCTCTGACGTCCTATATAAAGTCACATTAGACATCGCAATAAAAAAACCACTTCTTTAATACAGCATATATTTAGAATAGTAATTGGTGGAACGTTCAATAAATATGTCATGTGGCTTGAAGAAAACAGCAGCGTTGAATTAATATCATATGACGTGCTGTCAGTCTTGTGACTTTCACAGTATATTCTTAAGAAGAAAACTATACAACATTCTCCACAAACAGGTCAAATATTTCACTGTGTAGCTTTCTACGATGCTACAGAATGGCTGAGTATCAGCACTAAAACAACAAAAACCTCAAGGGCCAGCAGTGTTTTCCATGCCTATATTCACACGGTATTATGTTTAATACCATAGCTGCATTATGTAATAAACAGTAAATAAACTTTAAATACAAGATAAAACATTTTCACACTTACATTTTGGTTGGAGAAAGTAGCCTGAAGAAGTAATAATTGGTCGTGCCTGAGAGAGCTTATGGTCCAGACTGATTTTAGGGCTTTAGAACTTTTTAGGGCTACTTAAAAAGGTTTATGTGCATCAGTGGCTACACGCTCAACCATAAACATCTGACATGCTATAATGCTGAAACGAGCCTTGTATAATGTGCAGTTATAGTTAAAGAATCGATTTAACATTTTTCATTCATGTAACATTTAAGCACCTTATAGTCAGGTGGCACAGTGACAGGTTAAATGTGGCATTTTTATAATCATTCAGTTTTGGTTACTCAGCAGGTTTAGCTACTGAACAGCACTAATGGAGTTTATTTGTATTTAATGACATATTCAGCAATGCTCATATTTGAGAAAATTTGTACATAGAAGATGGTTTCAATGAGATGAGTGTCTATCTATGTGCAATGTCTAGGAAGAGGGTAGTCTAGAGATAAAAATGTTGGGCTATCAGTCAGAAGATTGGTTCAAATCAAGATTTAGTTATGCAGAAACTACAAAATAGCTGAGTGACAGCGTGAGTTAAGGCAACAACATGAAACACAAAACTATCTTTTGCATACATACACACATACATACATGAAGTACATGCACAAACAACATCTTTAATTTTTCAGTAGATTTCTAAGAGAATGAGTTTGTGAACAAACTGAAAACCAAGAACATGAAAGACCAGCATGTTTCCATGCCTGAATGTACAAGTTTGCGGCACGGTCCGGCACGGGCCGGGGGCTTTTTGTGCGAAATTTGCACGTTCTCCCCAAGTCAGCGTGGGTTTCCTCCAGGTACTCCGGTTTCTTCCCACAGTCCAAGACATGCACTAGGTTGTGTAAAATTGGCCTGTAGTTTCACAAGGTCCCTGTAGCGATACTGGGTTGGAGAAAGATCAGGCAACCTACTCCGTAAAGTGACAGAAATGATGTGAAAAGAGGAAAATTCAATACATGTACAGGTTGTTTAGGACGGTTTGAACTATTAGTAAAATGGGCAAGTATTGGCCTAGTCATTAGAACTTTTGCTTATCCATCTGATGATTGGTCAAAACCGAGGCTTGGTTTCGCAATAACTGTTGGATTTTTGAGTAAGGCTATATCGAGGATGAAGTATATAGGCTGACCCTGTGCTCTCACCCTCACCTATATATGCATAAATGACAAAGGCTTTTTTCATCAGATGAAGGTGGTTTATGACACGTTTATGAATTGTCAGCAATCTTAAGGTTCTTTTCTTGTTCTTCCATTTTGATCTTAATCCACGTCATTGTAACTATGTTCATGTTGACTGGATGGTTCAGTAGCTTTCTGGATTAAATCCAAGTGACATCTTTACTACAGGCTATATACCTGTAACTTTCCATTTGCTTCCTGAGAAGCAAAGGCTTTTAAATGAGAAGTGAAAAGTCTTTAAGAACACTGTATAAGCCAAGTCTATTTCAACTAAAACATTTAAGACTACCATGACATGGAACGTACACACAATCTAGTTTATTGGGTCTGTTCAGCTCACTAGAAAAGTAAATATTGCATTATTTTATTTTAAAACAAGCAGCACATATAGAACTGTTTTAGTCAAGGTTCATGACTATGATTGAGCTCAAATTTTGCACTTACTTTTACTAGCTTTTTTCTTTTGTTAGTCTTTATTTTAAACCTTTAACGCTTTTATCTGTTACATCGTTTGAAACGAGCCTTTCTGTAGTTCAAGATCTCTGGAATGTTTAGGATTTTAAATGTTCTAATTATTTCAAATGTTTTTTTCTTATGTGAAGCACTTTGAATTCCCACTATGTATTAAAAGTGCTATACAAATTTGTCTTGCTTTGTCTTGCCCAGCATCGGTTTTGACCTCTAATACACAGTGGTAATTCAAAGTGCTTCACATAGGAAAAAACATTTGAAATAATTAAAACATTTAAATTCTTAAACATTCCAGAGATCTTGAACCACAGAAAGACTGTTAAATTAAAAAAGGCAAACAGAAAAGCTTTGACATATTTAACTAAATGTATATATATATATATACAATTTGTGTAATTAATAATAGATAACCTTGAACATTGTGTACTGGACAAATGTGCTGCCCTGTCGGTTCTGTTTAACACCTTGCTGCTGTGCTAAGGTCAGTGCAGTTGAACTTTGATGCAGTTTGGTTTTTTAAAGCTGCCAGTGAGTTGTTTATGTAGAATGAAGTATTTGGAATTGTTAAATGAAGCATAATGCATGGCTGCAGTATTGTGATTAATTGCCCCCCTGTGCAGAGAATTCTTGCCTTGTGCCCAGTGTTAAAACTGATAGTGGTAATGAAATGAAGAAAAAAATTAAAAGAGACTGTCCAGAATATAATATAATAAAAAGTTCGTGTAACAATAGCTGTTGATCATTATATGTTTCTGATCAAATTCCCAATTACTTTATTAAGTAATTATTGTAGGTAGATGAATGGTTGTAAATAAAACAACTTAATTTCAGAGTTTGTAAGAAAAGTCACAGACAGACAAATCAACAGCTGACAGGTTAATTGTTGAACAGTCAAGGATTCATTCAAACAATGCAGCTATGGTGTTATGTACGTATGTATTTTAATACAGTTCATTAAGTACTAAATTTTGCCCACTTAAAAAGATTTGATATTACAATAGTGTGTGTTTGTGTGTTATGAATGGTAACACTTAAGGGTTGACGGCCTTGCTCAGGGGTCCAACCGTGCCAAGTTAGTGCTAATGAGGCTTGATCTTGACCTTTTAACAATGTTATGTATGATATTTGCAAAACGCTCATTTTGAGGTAATTG